>UYYA01004549.1:0-91329 GCA_900624975.1 Angiostrongylus costaricensis | reverse complement strand
TCGCCGAAACGTCAGCTTAATCGTGAACAAAGAACAATAACACCTCGCGTTTGCTCAAAAAAATACGAACAAAATCATTTAATTTTTCTATATAAACGTTACTTTATGCCCACACAAAGTGGGCTACCCTTTAACCATGTATTCCTTATCACATGCCTCAGTGGTTAGAATCGTTCTGCAATACACATGTGATTGAAGCCCATGCCACAGATTCACCAACCTCTCCTTTCCGCGGATGTCGGGAAATTGGTAAAAACTCTAACAGGATAACAGCATTGACTCGATACAGCGGTAGGCCACCGTCAATATATGGGAAAGATCATCTACTCATTTTGGCATCTCTTACGGTGTTTAATAAAATTAAATGCATGACGGATCTCTCAACGATTGATCAACGCCAAGAGCTTCATCCATCGTCATTTTAAAAAAAGTAGCTTAAACTGAACTCGGTCTGAAACATTATTTTAGGGAATGACCCCAGCTTTTGTTCTGACCCGGGCGACCAATGCTTTAGAGGTTCCATCCTTTTCTCTTCTGATGTGCACACATTCTTAGCTATTCGTTACATGTGTTTGATAAGTGCTTTATTTCTCTGTTAAGGATGAAAGAAAAAGCAGCGAATGTTTTCAGTACTTAATTATGGATACCATTTTGTTATCTATCAATTTTCTAAGACCTATATTCGGAGGTTTAGAATGGTGGCCTGCTAACAGCTCGGTTTCACGTCTAAATTTCATATACTTTCATATACAAACACATATTTCATATATTCCGATTGTCTGTTTACTATTTCGAAGCACTTTTCCATTTGCTTTGTGTGGAACAGACAATGGAACAGCAGTCTGTATATCGACAGCAGAGTGAGGATCGGCGATCAAAAACTGGAGTTGCCCCATTACACATGAAAGCGATTGCAAACTTTGGCGCTAATCGCTGTTCCATAGGCAACTCTCTAATTTTGCACAATGCCTTTCCGAGCATCTAAAGATTGCACAACTAAAAAACCGCCTTATGAGAGGTATTAGCTTTTGATTCAATAAGCCTTACATATTTATTATCACTCATGCTCTGAGAGAAGCACGAGAGATTGGCTTTCGTTGTGGATTCGTTTGTCACATTACTATATAGTGACGTAACATCGAGTGACTCGATTGCTTGTGTGCAGTTTCGTTGCGCACACCGTAGGTGAGCAAGGAATATTTTGGCATTAGATAAAGGAGCTGGTGTGATTTTTCGCAGCTGGGTGTGGATGATCTGGAGAAGTTTTATTCCATCCACTGGTCCGCCTACAGCACTGCTGATATACCCATAAGCTATGGCGAATCGGTGGGTACTAGATCATCAGTAGAAGTCAACTTTTGTCTTTTAGTAAGCAAAAATAGGGCACGAAAGGTTGACTGATCACTTTTGAGTTGAGTGATGACTGAGTGACACGAACCACACTGCATTTTTCGTGTTTATTCATTTCACTCTTCATATTCTTTTAGCTTTCGACATCGATTTTTATACACGCTTCTAAATGGCGGTCGATAGAAGAAAACTCTTGTAGAGTTCTTTCTGTTATTCTAGCCCCCGACTAGGAATGACTACAAATCCTCATGTAGAAAACTTCTATCACCATTTCCGCCCAAGGACAGATGGATAGGTTTTTGGATGATTAAATAAACTGCCAGAGTAAGCAAAATTTGAGTGGAAAAAATCAACCAAGAATCGGCTCCTGCTTTTGAACATCTAAATAAAGCTTTTAAAAAGTGGCTACTTCGAAAGGTAGGAAAGAAAAACTACAAGTGCACCTCTTCTCCTCTCATGCTTTACACGTAAAAAGCACTCACCAAAAATGCGTGCCGAATGGCTAAATATGTGTGTTTAAGAGAAGAGGAATGGGGCAAATTGCAAAACTTGGCACGAAAAATAAACACTTCTAATCGCCGCGAAGCAGAAGTCGCTCGATTCAGACCAAAAGGTGAGTTTCTTCCCCAAATAATGCTTCGCACCTAAGTAAGTAAGGTTTCTTTCGAAGTACCCTTCATATCAAGGCAATTAAGCTACTCCATTAAGAGATGCCTAAGAAAAGGTGGCCCTGAAAATTCTGTTCCAGTTACTGACCTCACACTCGGTACACCCGCGACCGTCAGTCAGCCCGCCTCTGTGATCGTTTGTGCGGCTCGAAGAGTTGTGTAAGCTGCGCTAACGAGATAGACAGGTATTGCATAAGTACCAGAGCAATGTACTTACTGTCATGTAGAGTATGCGAACCAATTTGTTTGGAATAGATGGAAATTTAAAATTTACCAAGGTACTCCTCTAATTGCACGTGGGACACAAAAGAACAATGACAATGATTTTAAAGTGACTGTCAGGATCATAGCGCAAGAATCAAAAACGTCAGCACGCGAGGCTCTTGAAGCGTTTTAGATAAATTTCAAAAGACGAAGAGTAAACTTCAAGGCGAATTAGTCACTATTACATATGGCTTGGCTCTATATCCATATATACATATATAAACATATATATATATATATAAATGAATCTAATATTAATGCCGAGGTTTACAGAAGGCAGTTCATTAATCTCTGAATTAATTACTGGTTCTACCTGGACCAGCAGCACATCCAAACACTGCAGTGACAGTGAGAAGAGAAAGCAGCAGTGGTCGTCTGGCAACTGCTGCAATGTTGGCCAGACTGTTCATTTTTAACAGAATCACACCTGAAAAATTTAAGCAAATTGCACTTATTTCGAGGTTAGATTGAGAACAGAATTTCCTGTTTCCGTAGGGTTGAAAGTGAAAACAATTAATTTCTCCTAAGCAGTCGCATTCAGTGACCATACGGATGCATGGATACATAGATCTCTTTAAGATTCCCAAGTGTTTTACATACGTGGGAGTTGCTCGACTCAAAGAGAAACTCTAACCAACATTTTAATAAGGCCTTGAGATTAAGGGCTGTCCTACTCTTAGGAATATTGATATAGACAATGGGTAGTGACGTATAAAATGAAAACGGCATATGTGAAAGCGATCACTTGAAGACAATTCAGTGAATGCGCTGATTTCTCGAATGGTACAGCTTTAATTGGATGTCTGCTATATTATTTTCGCCATGGCGACATTAAATTTTAGCTTTCCCACAGCTAAGGAAATGCAGAATCAAAAGAAAGCAGCATCATAAAGGAGCGTTTCGGAGAAGAAATCAACCTATAGACACATCGAACGTCAACAAGGAAACACAAGGTCGAATAACAACAAGGAAGCACAAAAGTCAGCGAGGAAACACAACTTTTGGTTTGCAACATTCTTAGCAGGTGATTCCATAGCAGCAAGTATCGCCTTCATTCGGCTCCACAGGTTCTTCTTTTCGATTCTCTATGGCTGTGAGATCGTCTCTCTGACGGCAGGTAGACTCGATGGCTCGGAGAAGATTACCTGAAAAATTTCACTACTAGAGATTCAAAAACTGCGTCATGATAAAACGACTTCTTTAGAGCGTAATGTGTTGTCGGATCGCTCTTGTATTCTGCACTTCAGAATGGAGCTGCACCGAAGTTAAGAAATACTGTCGCAACGACACTTAACTGCAACTTTTTTACCAGCTTTTTAAATGTTTCAAGCTTCTAAAAAGAGACAAATGCTTAGGGAGTATTGTCTGAGCCTTCAGTTTTTCCTCTACCTATGTAGGAAAAGCGAAATTTGTTGTTGAACTGTAGCGAAACAAACATTCCATTTGGCTAATAAGTGCGTTATTTTCGTTGCTATTTCTTCTTGATGAAAAATCTTTTAGGAGCAAATGCTTATCAAATAGGGAAAAAGTCTTTGCACCATGTCAGTATTCCATTTCTGCACCCTTTGCGATTGTGTGCTGGAATAATTCCCTAATTGTTAAGAGTTATTTAAAAGAAGTGTTGTAAAAGCACGAGGCATGTGGAAAGTGGGTATGATGCCAATTATGATTTAGCCGCTCTGCAATCCATCCGGGGTTCGTGCGTTTGGCACCAAAATTGCCTGGGAACACTTTGCTCTCTGCACTTCAAGTGACAGTGCTGCACGCGTTTCATTCTTGGAAGCCGCTGGGAACCTCCATGCAGCAGCTGAACCAATATCTACAGATCTCGAAGTCATTCGTGGGCGAAGGAGATATGGGGAGGCGAATAGAATGAGAGAAGTGTTGAGATACGACGAGCCTCGAATTTGTTTTATTTCATTCCACACGATCCGTCATACATCTGATGAAGAATCGTGTGGAATAAGATAATGCAAAAATAAAATAAAATAAGATAATACTTTAAGGATGGCCATTCCCACTGCTTGTTAAATCTAAACTTTATTCAATGCAGGCCCGTCAACGTAGCATAAACAGTGAGCTCGTTGAAAAACAAAGTTGTTGCCTACTTAATGATTACTTAGTTGTGAGGTTTTTAAACACTTTCACGACGAATGATACCTATAAGTGTCACAGTGGTTTTCGGGCGTGGTTTCAAGACACCTATAGATGTTATAGAGCAAAGCCAAAAATCAGGTGTCGCCTACTCCGCAAAAGCACGCACGACATTAAGTGTCCTCGCAAAAGCGTTAAAGACATCTGTCGTTTGTGCAAGAAACACAAAAAACATTTATATAAGTCATTTCAAGTGCCAAGCGAGCAGCCTTTGTGAACGGTGAATATGATGCTCTTGCACAATTCCAGGGCCATGCAAATTCTCGAACATTGAGTTTCTTCTGAAGCATGACTAACAGAACGTGTAGCCAACGGTGTTAAATCACCAACCGTTTTATGAGATTTTTATGAACGCTTGCTAAAGGTGAATAAGCACCTCTGTAACGTTACAATAAATTTCGAAGCGCCCACTCCCACGAGTTGTTTCGTCGCAGTGTTATATGCACATTACATGCTGCCGGTAGCAGGAAGAGAAGGATATTTGGCAAAAAGTACCTGCCGTTACCAATCTCTCTCCTCAACAGTTGTGTCAGTACTTTGTATGATCTACAAGACTCAACAACCATCCCAGTACCAGGTGCCACCAATTTTCTTCATTTCGTTCGTGCGACCCACCTTCACGTCCAATGTGCGGACCACATCACTTCCTACATTCTTATTTGCTTTCTCTTCAATGATTGACTTTGCACAACTACGAAGGCCTTCTTCGCGGTAATAACGACTGGCTGTAGGCTATTGCTTAGGATCAATCCTGCTCTTAAGAAGGCGAAGATTTTGAAAAGGTGGTTGAGTAAAAGATTACATTAAAATCTGGTGTTGGCTTAATCATTTGAGAAGTTATTAACTAACCATATAATTCTGAAGAATAGTCTGTTTTTAAGATGCAACGTCAGTCAGTGTAAAACTGTTTCATCAACGATGTTGAGTGGAACGTTGGAAGGCGTTCTTAAGTGAATGGCAAAAGTATTACATCTTTTCGAAATGATTATGCGACTTCAACTTATTTGACTGAAATGGCATGCATCAGCTGAAAATAATCTTTATTTATCAGTACAACAACATATGAACCTATGAATTGCTGTTAACTTAAACAAGTCTACTTATACAAAGTTACATAAAATTTTCAACACCTAGAGGAAATTAAACAACTTGAGATGGTTTCAATCTCAACTTGATTTGTGGAGAATTTCTCACGGAGTATGTTGTCAAGATTCCCGAAGAAGACGGGAATTCTGGAAAGTATGGTAGAGGAGACGGAGTTCCGTAATCCTTCACGTTCAACTTTTGCGGTGTCTGTTGCACGACGCTTCACCGTCTGTTACCATGGAAAATGAATTGTGAGATTCCGATTACTAGTGGTTGGTGACACTAGTGAAGTTTGTGCAGTTCGTCGAAATTTTTCCTCGTACTCATTTCAGATTGAGGAAGTTGCGCTGTAGTGCAGTAGTAGCCGAAGACTGTGAATCTAACTCTATTCAAATGCGTATTGGAAAGTCGAATACAGGCACCTCCATAAAATCTATTTTTATGCCCGACAAATAGAAGGCACAGACAGCGCTATGAAGTCATCGGCTCTTCCGTTAGAAATTTGCAATCTAAGAAAAGTGAATAAGCAGTTCCGTGCCGGTTTGATTGCACTTCTGTGCGGGAAACAATTTCAACATGAAATTCTTCCCATATTCACCGTGCAATTTCGCAATCAGGAAACGTTAGTGCTCAAAGAAGACATTCCATAGCTCCCAAGTTTTTAGGTGGATAGCGCCGACCGAGTGTTGAAATCTCATTGAAGCCATGATAGCATTCATGGGGTGATATTCAAGAATTGTAAAGATAAACGGCATTCTTGCCATTCGATTAATAGAGATTTTGACAGCAACTTTCGCTAACAATTCGTCAAACACTAATCTCTTGAGTAGGTTTTAAAGAAGTGTCGCATCCCCGTAGAAGTACTCATACGCTTTTCACACAGCGATCTCTGCCAAAGTAATTTTAATGAAAAATTGGTCCATTAATGTAGAGAAAATTTCATTGACGAGTAATGGAAAAAATAAGCAGTGTTGCTCGAATTTTCCCAGGTTGGGAAGAAGAGTCAATCAACGACCTGGATTGGTCTACCTACCGGCAAGTAAAGAAACGTATTCAGCACAAATGAACCCGCAGCCAAACGCCGAAAAAGGTTGACTGATTCTCCGCTCAGGGCGAATGTGAATCCTTTCCTCGATTGGATGCCAGTTAGACGATATCACATTCTTTTTTTTTTAAAGAAAAACCTCCAGAAGTGAGCCACAGAACTATTAAAAAGCTGTGCCTAATCATTGATTCTATATGTATCCCTTCGTTGATAGGCCAACATGAGTGCAATAATTCGATTCGAAAAAAGGTTGATTCGATTAGCTTCTTAAGAGCTCTCACCTCCTTCTTCGTTTTTTCTGAGCTCGTTATGGTATTCACCTGTGCCGTTAACATCCTATCGAATCTTTTGTCAGACCTGCTTTTCACTTAATGCCCACCAAAGGTGACATCCGAAACAAAAAGAAGAACTCTGGAAAGATTACAAAATAAATTTATTTTCGCCAAGCTCATGTGAATCCCTTTATATCGGTCTGGGAATCACTTAATAGTTCGGAAGACGCACCAATAGATCAGGAGCGGTTATAGACGGGCAGAAATGCACCATTAGACTATTCACACAAGATGCTAATATGGGATTGTCCTCTTCCGCTGTTTAAAGTGTAATATTGCAGAGCAACAAAGCTTCTAAACAGGTGCTTTTTGACGAGAACTCTTGTTCAAAGTATTTAAATAGTTAAGGACAAGACACATGTGTCGATCTTTCTTTCAGCAATCGCGAGGTTTTAATGTAACAAACGTTTACTTCCATACAAAAAGAGCATACACGACCCAATGGTATCTGACGTTTGGGCAGTATCGCTTTCTTCAGGGCCTAGAAGCGTACACTGATTTGTAATTTACTAGATCAGGCGCTTCAGTAGTAGAAACAGAAAGCCGAAAATCTGAAATATAATAGCACGACCAACAGCTACTCGAAAAACCTACCGTTTTTTACCTACCTTCCACCTATTAAGAACAGCCGCTTGGGGTCTCAAGTAGCAGATGACTGAACCCTTCAAAAGATCGATTTTGAGGTAATTACTCTTCGAATTTTTATCTTTGTGTTTGCGCTGTTTGTGGGATTTCGTAGTAAATTACGTAACGGTGTACCTTTCCAGGCTCTGAAGAGGCGGTACGAGCGAAACCTCAGCTACCGTTATATTGCTTGTGTTTTTATGGACGGAAGAAAACCTGTGCTGTGTAACAACTTCGCGATTGCCGAAAAGGGAAAACAACACATTTATAGTCCATTGTAGAGGTTAATAGAAAGTCGATCTTGTGAAAGACAAGATAACTGCAACCTAGTAAACCAAATTCCTCCCTTGCCTCGACAAATAACGACGAGAGCAAAATTTCAATCGCGTTGTGAACAATTTCTTCGGACCCTCGTCATCCTTTATTAGTCTTCCACCTTTTGATGGAGGCGTACCACTTAGGGTTACTACTATGACGAGTGCTGAAAGCACAGCGTGCAGTATTTCATGACTACGAACTTTAGCTGTAAGCAATGTCACAGAGACATCTTAAATTTTTGCTAAGAAACCATCAGATTATTGATCGATAAACAATCGAAACACCGCGGCGAGAAAATAGTAATGGATACTCGAGGTGATGAAATATTGTAAATGTTTTGGAATCCTTAAATGGGAGACTTGGCTTAGGTTATTAAATCTCCTTTAATATGCTTTTGCATAACTTCTGCGCCTAAGAAGGCACTCGATGTTATCGAGTGAAAACGCTCGAAAATGCTGAGACAGCAAGACAACAGAACAGGACAGACAGACAAAGACAATACCTAAAAGGATTTTAAAAATATCTAATGGGCCATGAAGTATTTTCACAGGTATATATCACCGAGGACGAAGATTTCTCTAAATTCTCATTTACATCGCAATTTAACCCTTTTATTTACTGCCTTTTTCTTTTTAATGGCAGGGTATATTGCAAAATATAACTCGTATATAATGCTCTGATATTTGCAAAACTCCGGACCGCGGGTGTATGCGGTGGGGAACGAACGCGCTATTGTCCTTTCCGGGGACTAGCGCACTTTAACACCACACCATCCGGGTCCTTCATTTTGCCTGTCTCTCAGTTAGTTCTATTGATCTCATTTACATCGTTGCTGGTTTCGAAAGCGGATGTGCGAAATTAAATATTTTCACGGAACAAGATTCACTATTTGTCCCACATAATACCCAAGCATGAAAAACAATGAGCACTAAATAGAACGCCCTTTCATTGTAAACTGACATTTATTTAACCTCGGCATAAATAACCAGTGCGCCGTGTTTCATGACAGGCTAACGAGAAGCTGTTTCCAATATTTATTCGGCTAATGTTTTGACGTTTTCGTCTTTCTCAGAACAGGTGATCAGAGTCGAATTCCACGGCGTTCATCTTCTCGATGTGGCGACTTTGTTGCGATCTTCTTGACTGGAAAACCTCTCGAATGAGTCACGCTCACCTGGCCATGTCCATACATACGGAATTTTTCATTGAGATAATCGGGATTGATTGGTAGTAACTTGTTTTCCCACTGATTTTGGAGAGATATTCCACTAAAGATGGTCAGGCTCGATACGCATACGCAAAGAAGACACAACATCGAAAATATGGAATTCTGTGAATACAACGACTAGACTCATTGGCCCTGAAAAAGAAGGAGATGCTGATACTTTAGCCGAATAAATATTTGCTATCAGCCTCGTGTCATCCTATCAATGAAACAAGGAATATTGAAAAGTTACACATTGTGATTTCGAATACAGCCTCGGCTTAACTGGTTTCAAAGCCGATTTGTGTTGCCCAGATCACTCATGCTGACGGGTGATTGCTCCTTAGTACCCAATGTATGTGAATTCCTCCGAAATTTCATTGAATGCCACAGTAAAAAAAAAACAGTTGCGTGGGTGAAAATTATACATGAAGAGCAGAAATACTGAAGCTGAAACAAAATCCTAGAACGAAACCTAGTCTTTTAGCGTCTTTCGCGTCTTTAAGTTATATGGCTGACACCGTGCCTCCAGGAGTGAAAAATTTCCAGTGGATGACCGGACATAGTTCGGTTCAGATTTCTGTTTCAACCTTTCCTCGTCTCATCCTTTCAGCCAATGGTTTGAGGCTGTTTTCCAGTTGAAAACATAGTGCTTTTGTCTCATCTCATTTTGCATACGTTCAGGTTCTAATCAAATAACTATTGGTAAACGAAATATTCTTAATATATTCTAATAATAGAAATATTCTTAATGCTTAACTAATTTATCGATTTCACAAGAAAACGGTTTGAAATACCATGTGAACGGATGGTTCGTCTCAGCCAGTCCTCGGTCGGCTTCTCTTTTCATGAGACGGTGGCAACTGCCGAGGCGAAGCTTGCGGCAAACGGCCCTGACGCCACCATTTGAACCGCTTTATTCACAACACCTTGCCACATCTCTCTACTCCAATTCGCCATAATGACATTTGTAGTCTGTACAGAATTTTTTTCTTTTTAAAACAAAGTTGTGCAGAAATTGAAATTCGAACCGTCAGATTTCCTTAAATTGTCAGCGCCGTGGCGGGAAGAGCCTCAATATTCATGGCAGGATTTAACACGCAACCCGCTGCCACGCGGCATATGGCAGTGACCGTATTGCCGATGATGACGCAGGTGTTCATGCCCGCAATGGCCGGAACTGCAAGCAACTCGTTTATTATAAATGTATAGTTTGGATCCATTCAAAAGCCGTGCGGAAACGAACTGTTTTCCGTCTCTATTTTTCGCCATGTTTACTATCTATATTATTTCCCAATGAAACTACAAAGATTTTTACTATAATTATGGCATGACACGTCATGACATCTACTGTGCGTATCCCCCGCCCCCACTTCTACTGGATGTGCTTCTCTCGCATTCATCGTCCGTAAAGGTCGTCGAATGTTTCGCATGTTGCAGATCCAAGAAGCGAGCTTGCCTTAACCTCGTCATTCATCAATAATTCACTATTTTCTCAACAAGTAGGAGGTTTTCGTTTTCAGCTGGATCGTTTTCCAGATTACAGAAAAGTCAAATACGCAGCTTCACAACCTCAGCTGATAAAATTTGCTATATAAAATCTATTCCCGTAGCAAAAAACTTCTTTCAACGCTAACCGCTCACAAAACAATGAGTAGCCTGAACCAAACGAAATGATGATTTACTAAACCTGCTCTCACTAAGCCACAGCGTTCATAATCAAAATTTAGATTTTTTAGCAAAACGGAATTTGTGATAAAACTTTCATTTGGCTATCTTTTCAGCACCCTTCCTCACAACTGACAATCCGACTCGATGGCCTAGAGCCTTTCTGTCTCGCTGTGGGTTTTCGTAGCCGCATCGAGTCAAGTCTTCTTATGTGAAGCACCACACAACTCAGAAGCTAACTAATCATTCACAAGACTTATGAATTTCCTTTTTCAATTTTTTTTTTGAAACGGGGAACATAAATTGCTAGTAAAAATCACTGTGCAGAAAAAAATCGGAGGAATATTGCACTTATATAAGAAAGGCTGAGTACGAAAAATTTTGCCCTCTTCGCTGTCTTCGACGTCCATTAAGCTGTTCAAAACAAACTTATTTTCAGCTGAGCACCAATCGCGATACAATCACTACTAAAAAAGCGATCTTCAACCCTTATTTGGTTTTTTTGTCGGCAGATTCGTAACGCTTTCACTCAAAAAAGCGAAATACGTCAAATAAGGAAGAAATTAACTCGAACAATCTGAACATGACGTTGTTGATCGTACTCTGAATTGTTAATGGTAATCCCTGATAATGCTCTCAACGCTTAACCGCTTCATCGAAGCTGGGAGGTATTCCTGAGGGTATGGTAGCGATGTACAGTGCGGAATTTCGACCCTCCGGCTGGGTGTCCCAAGCTGAGAAGGAGTCTGGCGTTTCCATCAGGAAGCTTAGCAAAGCGCAAACAAAACCGGGATGCACCACCGTACTGGTATCAATGCCGTATGATGGGAAATCTTCCTATGGTCTACAAGGGCTGCCATTGCCTGTGGTGGTGAAGACCTCGGGCAGACTTTGGCCTGGCTGTCATGCGAATTATAGATAACAACAATAGGTTAACCAGTAGATCTCCGAAAAATGGAGATTATGCTGAGATCCGCACAACCAGTGAGGGCGGGCTATTCAAGCATCAACTATCAAGTGATTGCTGAAAATAACAGGGTGAGGTTGGCAAAATAATTTTATTTAAAAAATTGATGAAAGCTGAAAAAATGAGAATTTATCTTCATAGGAAACTAGGCGAAAGAAAGGAAAAACAAAGAAACCGCACGGTGTGGTTGTAAACGTTTCGGCCCTCGGAAAATTAATAACGCGTTTGATCCAGACGGCAGACGTCTGCGGTCTGGACTTTTGCAAGAATCTCAGCTTTATAGTGGTTATTTTTTTTCATTTTATGCTACAATACAAATCCCGGTATTTCCCATACACCATTTGTTTCTTTCGGAATCAGAAAACAAAAGCCTTCGAATGTTTTACATGTCGGTTCGGCCGCTGATTGAGGATTATTCTCTCGTCATGGATCACCCAGGCCGATTCTATCATTCTAGCAGTTCTCGAGATAACCCAGCTAAGGGGTGCCGGTGTGGATGGAAGGGGAGAAGTGTAAGGAGCCGAACCAGAATCTTGCTGCCTGATGTAGTAGGCTGCGACGATAACCCACCTATAATATAATAATAATAGTAGCGGATATTGATAATTCCTGGAAGAGCAGCAACTATAACTTAAACATTGAGATGATACATTTGTCTTAAAATAACTTGTCGAAAACTGTGAAATTAACGTTATGAAAACGTCTTTATCACACTTGTCTCTTTCGCATATTTTTTTAAACCATAGGATTCAAGATTTATCGCAGCATTCAGAGCAAGAGCGCACTTTAAGATTTTGCTAGCATTGGGAGGGCCTTTTCGAACAGATCTTGAAAGCTGAAAACTAACTATTTGCTTCTGGCACTGAGTTAATAGAAACGCTGTCGCATCGCATGGGTTGGTATGAGATGTTCACAGTAAGTTGACCTAAAGTACTTTAGATTTTTGGGTCAGAGAGGCCAGCGCTGCGACCCTGCTGTTCGAGAACATCAAACACCTGGAAAACAGAATCTTAACTGACCGGTTGACTTTATATTCAACTTTTCAATCGAAATATCTTAAGCAGTACAAACCTTGTTAATGTAAAGATACAGGCTAAAATATAGGAAAATGCTGCTCTCACTGAACGTATCCGAAAAATGCGAACTCACTGCTTGCATTACAATACGTGACACAAATTGTTTGGCTCCATTTTCACTCCTTGAAATAGCAGGTGCCTGAGCAGTTGCACCAGCAGCCATTGAGTAAACCATAGGTAACGGCAAGGTGAAGCCCGTAACATTAAAGGTCCTTGAGCTCATTACAGCTAAATCTCGTTAATTCACGCCGAGTAAATTCAAGTTGAATGTTAGCATTACAATAATACGAATGTGTGAGTAGAAGTTGTCCAATTTTTAAAAATTTATCTCTCATAACTTATCCTTCACATCCACAGTGTGCATTCAACCACTTCATGCGTTCGATACGCTCCATCGCACCCATCGTAAACGAAAACCTTCGAAGTTTGCCTGGCACATTCGGCTGCTTTTAGAGGACTTTCCTCTCGTCATGAATATCGTTGAATGATGGTGGATTCGATCCTCCCTGGAGTCTTAGCCAGCCACGCCACGACGGAGTATTTGTATTATAAACAGTGGACTATGCCCAAACAAGTCCGGTACAAATTTCAGGTCTGCCGACTTATGGGAGACTTCGTGAAACCGAGACGAGAACGAACCAACCACGCCCTCGCAAAAACTTAGGGTGAAAAAAAAATTGAAATAGTTCCAAATACTTCCAAGGAACACTGCGATGATTGTGGTAATCTCGTCACTTAACATCATTTACTGATAGTATAATCGCAAAAATCGTCCTAGGGTTGTGGGTGAAAGTTGGGACTAACCAACGTTATCAAACAAATAAGTAAATTTTTTCGTTTAAATAAAACCATTTGAATAATTTTTAGATTAAGTTTCCTCACTTAATTCTCATATTAACGGTGTCTTCACCTTTATCACTTGTAGGCCCGTTGATCGCCGAGTGACTCGAGCGGGCTCGAGTAGATCTTCCAGTTTTCCCTGTCGCATGCAAGAGCAACCCATGTCATCTTGCTCGATCTAGGATTTTGTTGAGCACCATACATTTTTCTAGAGTTTTAGTGAAAAATGTGGCCATCGGGTTAGTGGTCTTCCACCAGTACGTTTGCCATTTCGAGGAACGCAGTCACTAACGGTTCTTGTCCATCGATCGTCGTTGATGCGCGTTACGTGTGGGACCCACCTTATCTTCGACAAATTTGATCACAGAACGGCATTTCTAATTTTTATCCTTGCGCAGGTCGAAACGGCGGATCACTTCTCTCACTTGTTTGACACAGGACGCTCCTAGTATCTTTCTTTCGACTGCGCGCTCAATAAGGCTCAGTGTTCTTCTCTCCTGCTTACGCGGAAGACCAGTTTTCTGACGCATACGTCAAGGCAGAAAGTATCGTTGAGTTGAAAAGGTGAGCATGGAGTGCGACGTTCTTTGTTCTCCTCACTGTATCCTCGGTGCTCTTGAAAGCTTCACAGATCCCACGTTTCCTTCTGCTCAGCTTAAAATCTGCTCACCTGTGCTACTACGGGTGCGACCATCTAAGTGTGGTCCACGTGGGGTGGGTGACGAGTGGGGCAGAACCATGGCAAAAGATCACTTTGAAAAAAGGCGCCCTGTCACGTTAGATAGTGAAGCACTCGTTTTTCCAGCTCATCTTTTTACTTTTGTAATTTATCCGTACGTTAGAATAGTCTTTCACGTCGATGTTTTTGATTCCTGCACAAGCATCTTGACGGTGACTTTAAAACCATCACCGTTGTGAATTTGTGCCCTGTTTATCCTTAGGACATGTCGAATTTTAATTTTCCTAAGCGAATGCTACCTTATACGGACACGAAGCGGCCTACCCTTTTCCCAATGTGTTTTTTCTTACCGCACGCCTCAGTGGTTAGAGACACTCTGCAATACTCGTGAGATAGTACACCTAACCATCCTTCTCGCCGGGTGGGCAAATTGGTACCCGATTATGCGAGAACATCAGCAATGACTCGATAGATCGGCAGGCTACCGTCAATGTATAGGGCAGATCGTCCAATAATCTCTAACGGCGCTTAATAAAGCTGAATGCTTGGCTTATCTCTCAAAGATGGATCAACGCCGAGGGCTCTACCCGTTTCCCTTTTAAGAAAAAAAGATAGAACAGGATTTTGCTTGGAGTTGGAACATTATTTTGCAGAATAGTCCTAGCCTTTGTTCTGACAAGCGTGACTGGTGCTTTAGCGATTCTTTCCTTTCCTCCTCTGATATGCACACCTTAGCCATCCGTTACATGTCTTTGAGAAGTATTTTATTTATGTGTTGAAGATTAGAGAAAAACAGGCGCACTGGTATATGTTCACATCTCCACTATTTGATTAATGATACAGTAGTCTGTATATCGATAGCAGAGTAACGGTCGACGATCAAAAACTAGAGCTCCCACATTATGCGTGGAAACGACGGCAAGCATTGGTACCAATCGCTGCTTCATAGGCAACGTTCTAATCTGTGCAAAACATCTTCCGGACCACCTAAAGATTGAACAATCAAGACACCACTTTAAAAGACTCATTAGTTCTCGATTCAGTAAGCCTTACATATTTATTCTCTCTTCATGCTCTACGAGGAGCGCGAGGTTGGCTTCCGTTGTGGATTCGTTTGACACATTACTATAAAGTGATGTAACAAATAATGACTCCATTGTATGTGTGCAGTTCGGTTGCGCACCCATAGATGAACAAGGAATGTTTTGGTGCTGTCTTTGAGCTGTTACAAAATTTTAAGAGCTGTGTGACGATGGTCCTTAGAAGTCGTTTTATTCCATCAACCGAACTGTCTGTACGACTGCTGATAATCCTAACCGTAAGTTATTGACAAATAGATGAATGGGAGATCTTCAATAGAAATGAACTTGTACGTTTTAGTAAGCAAATATAAGACAGGAGAAGTTGAATGATTCTTTTCGAGATGTTGGGTAAACGGAAGGCTCTACACCCTCTGCATTTTTCGTGTTTGCCCATTCCACTCTATAGATTTCAACATCGATACTTATACTTGTCTCCGGCTGATGCTCGATAGAGGGAAACTGTTAACATTGGCCAATTCACTTCTGTAATTACACATATCAGATCGGAGTAAAATGGTGATGATTTTGAAGTGACTTTCAGAATC
Organism: Angiostrongylus costaricensis; assembly: GCA_900624975.1. Classification (NCBI taxonomy): domain Eukaryota; kingdom Metazoa; phylum Nematoda; class Chromadorea; order Rhabditida; family Metastrongylidae; genus Angiostrongylus; species Angiostrongylus costaricensis. The sequence goes on along the minus strand of UYYA01004549.1, from coordinate 75,427 downwards.
CTAGCGCGGGAATCAAAAATTCCACATTATGCACATACTAGATCTACATTAATACAATGCGCAGTTTATTTAGTTATATGGAAATCATTAGACAAAATACCAAACTTTGATAGAGACGAAGTCGAAACGTCGGCATGTTAATCCTAACGAAAACTGCAACTGATATCTATCTAGCTCGCATCAGATCAACGAAGGTCGCTTACATGTTTATATATATATATTTATATATATATATATATAATATTAACGCCTGTCTAATGAAAGCCGTGCTTTTAGTCTACGAATTAATAACTGGTACCACCTTGACGAGCTGCACATCCAAGCACTGTAGTCACAGCGAGAAGAGAAAGCAGTAGTGGACGTATCGCATCTGTTGCCATGTTCGCTAGACTGTTCATTTTCAGCAGAATCACACCTTAAAAAATTGAGTAAGTGGCATCTATTGCGAAGTTGACTTGAAAAAAGAATTTGCCATTTCTTTAGGGTTATTATTATAACAATGGATTTCTTCTGAGCATTCGCACTCAGTGACCGTAATGCGAATATTATAGATCTCCTTGATTTTCTTAAGAGTTTTACATACCTTGAAGTTGCACGACTCTAACAAAAAATCGAATCATTGTTTTGATAAGGCCCTGAGCCTTGACACCAGGGTAAAAACGACGTATGCGAAAGCGGTCACTTGAAGACAATTCAATGAGAGCGCTGATTTCTCAAGTGCTACAGGGTAAACTGGGTTTAGGCCATATTAATTTCGCTGCAATAACATTAAATTTTAGTTTTACCACAATTAAAGATTTGCAGAATTGAAAGAAAACAGCGTCATAAAAGATGCATTTTTGAGAAGAAATCCATCCATCGATATAACGAATGACAACAAGGAAGCACAAAAGAGGATTTGCAAAAAGCAGAAAGAACTTGCGGTTTGCAACATTCTTAGCAAAACAACCCTTAGCAGTAAAAATCGCAATCATTCAGCACTAGTCGTTTCTCTTTTCGATGCTCTTTAAGTGTGACAGCATTGTCTCTGAGGGCAAGAGGGCTCGGTGGCTCAAGGAAGTTCATCTCCAAAATTTCACTAAAGCATTCGAGAACCGCATCGTGAAAAAAACAACTCCATTAGAGCATAACGTGCTGTCGCATCGCTTTTGTATTCTGCACTTGAGACCGGCGCTCCAACGAATGAAGGAAACTGGGCGTGGTTTAGGAAAAGTATTGTAGCGACACTCAGATGTGACTTATTCGGGCACGTTTTAAAATGTTTCCAACTTTTTAATAAAGGAAAAATGTTTCGGATGCGCCCGCCGTTTGTGCCTCCAAGAAAAAACCGTTCTTCGAAATGTAGGAAAAAGAAATTTTGTTATTGATTTGCACGGAGACAACCATAACCGTTTAATTTGACTAAAAACTGCAATAGGGGAGGGTTTAGCGCAATGATCATAGGCGCCCTGTAATACATGTTGTATGAACCCCTGTCGTCTAGGAATAATAAGCCATCATCAACAACAAGCCCGAGGTCGGCAGATTGGTACCAGACTTCCTTGGGAGGTTAGTAGCACTTGCTCGACGAATCACCGGTAGTCCACAGCGCGTCATTTGAAAGGTCAGATGTACATTCTATCACCTCTAACGATAATTAATGAAATCGAATGTATGGCACATCCCTTTGGGAATGCTCAACGCGGAAAGCTTTATCTTTTTTATCTTTTAATAACTGTATTGCTTTAGGTGTTCCTGTTTTAGGTGAGAAACCTCTTAAAAATGGATGCTTACCAAAGAAAAGAAGTTTCTGCACCATTTCAGAAATCCGTTTCTCCACATTTACTGATTGTGTCTTGAATTTATTGTTTAATTCTTGCGAGGTACATAGAAGAAGTGTTGCAGAAAAAACACGGAGCACATGGCGAAGTGCTAATGATGCGGATTATCACGATAACAGTACTGCACGACACCGCACGGGTTCACCACGTCTCCTATACGGCCAGAGTGGTATGTTTGACAACAGGTTTATCTGGGAACACTCTACTCTCTGCACTCCAAGTAACAGTGCTCTACGCGCTTTTTTCCAGAATGCGGGTAGGTATCTACTCGAGCACCAATTGGCGATATTCATGAGAATATTACAATTTGCAAGCAGCAGCTGGACCGATACCCTGAGAACTCGAAGAAATTCGTGGGTGAAGGGATGCGTGGAAACGAATCGAATTTGAAAAGTGCTGGGTCACGAATAGTGTCGAGCTTGTTTTGTTTCATTCCAAACGATCCGTCTGATGAAGATTCGTGTGGAATGAGCTAAAGCAGAAATGAAGTAAAATAAAATAATACTTTTAAGAATGGCCATTCCCATTGGTTGCTAAATTTAAACCTTATGCAATAAAGGCACATCAGCTTAACATTAACAATGAGCATGTTGAAAAAGCTCACTAAGTCGTTATCTACTTAACGATCACTTGGCTGTGAAGTTTTTAACACTTTCACGACGAACGACACCTATAAGTGTCACAGTGGTTTTCGAGAGTGGTGAAAGGAGACCTGTAGATGTTACAGAGCAAAGCCAAAAATGAGGTGTCGTTCACTACAAGTACGCCAAGTGTCGTCGAAAGACTTAAAAACTTCTCTCGTTTGTTTCCGAATTACTTAAAAATCACTGATAAGATATTTCCATTACCAGGTGAGCAGCGTTAGTGAGCGATGAAGGTGAAGCGCTTACACAATTCCAGTGCGATACGAATTCTCGACCACTGAGTTTCTCCTAAACCATGACTAATAGAACACATAGACAGCGCTGTGGAATCACAGCTGTTTTATGAGATTTTATGAACGCTGATTGAAGGTGATGAAGGTGAATAAGCACCTTTGTGGAAGTTGCCATGAATTTCCAAGCGGCCTGCTCCGCGAGGTGTTTCGTTGCAAAACATTCCATGCACTTTGTATGCTACCGCAACTAGAAAGGTAAGCCAGTTTGATAGAAAGTACCTGCTGTTACCAACGTCACCCTCCAACAGTTGTCTGAGTGCTTTCCATGCTTTACATGGATTTACAACCATCCCAGTAGCTGGTACCAGATTTTTACTCTATTTCCATGACCGACTTTCTATTAACTTTCGCACTGGATTATAAATCTGTTGTTCTCTTTTTACAGCAATCACGAGGTTGTTATTGAGCACACGTTTACTTCGTTACACATATAACAGATACAACAAATAGAACACAATCGTAAATGTCGTTTCAGCAGTGTCCCCTGCTTCAGCGCTTGGAAGGGTACACTAATATGTAGTTTACTGGGCCAAACTCTTCAACAGCACAAACAGAAAGATGAAAAACTGAACGATAATTACAAGATCTACGGCTTCTCAAAAAACCGATCGTTTTTTACAGTTTTCCCACCAAGGAAGAACAGCAGCTCAAAATCGCACGCGATTGATAACTGGACCACTCCACATCAAAAATCAGTTCTGAGATGTGATGCTAGCACTTGTTAGCACAGCACATTTTTGGTGTACAGTGCGGTAACGTCGAAAGACTCCATCACGTACGCGTTATTAGGAGACGCGTTTCGTGGGCGTCCTAAAAATATTTGGATGTTTGTAAGGTGAGCTGGAATGTGTCTAAGCAACTAGTTCACTATTACGCTTAGAAACCTGGCGGTACTGTAGAAACGTTGACTACCGTTGTGTTGTATGTGTTATATGTGTAAAGAAGTAAACGTGTGCTGAATAACAACATCGCGTTTGTTGTAAAAAAAAAAAAGAGAACGACAGATTTACTCTATTTCATTTTAACGACCCGCCTTCACGTCTACTGTGCGGATGTCAGCATTTCTCGCATTCTTATTCGCTTCCTAGCGACCATCATCTACGAAGGTCCTCTAACTATTGCACTTGGCTTCTGCTTCTACTTGAGGATGTTTCTTTCATCATGAATGTCCTAGAATATGGGTCGATTCGATTCTCTTTACAGTCCTTTTAGATCCTTTTAGAGCTTTTCTAACTTGGATCGTAGAGAGTTGTTTTTCCGGGCAAGTCCAGAGCCAATTTGCCGACTCCGAATGAATGAATGGATCACTAACTGTCCTACATAAGAGGGCCATGTAGAGTCAGGAAGCACAATTCGAGCGATATTGCCCTCGAGAAGATTCGACTTCACACAACTACGATAATCTTCTTCGCAGCAACAACGGTTGTAGCCCATCGTCTAGGCTCGATCCTGCTCTAAAAAGACGAAGACGTTGAGAAGTGGTTGAGTAAAAGTTTACATGAGGATCTCTTGTTGGCTTAACCATTTAAGAAGCTATTAATTAAGCATGCAATGTTAACGGATAGTCGTCTTTTAAGATGCAATGTAAGCCAACGCAAAACTATTTCATCAATAACTCCCACGCCCGACTTTCTATTAGGCTCGGCATTGAATGAATAATTCTTTCCACTTCTGTTCAGCAAATACGAGGTGTCATTTTATTTTTTCATTTACCTGCAACATAACCTTTCGGCGGATTTCGCCTTCCTCAGACCCTAGAAAGGTCAAGTTAACCACAACCTACACGGTCAAACATAAACCTCCATAACCAAACAGAGAAAATGCTGAAGCAAAATTTCAATCACATTGAACACAAAGTTTTTGCACACTCACCGCATTCTATGAGTCTTCCGTTAAATATGACATGTGGAGTCCAACTATACAGAGTTCACACGGAATCGTAATGTGCCCATCTCATCAGAATAGCAAGCTCATATACTGTGCAATATATACTGCCCTCCCAAGAATCCGAAAATGAACCGCAGGGAGGGATGCCTCATTATCACACGTGATTTTGGACAGTATATAAGTCTGTTGTTCTGATGAGATGAGCACATTACGATTTCCTGTGAATTCTGTTGTAGAGGTGTGCCAACGGACAGAATGACATAGTTTCTAAGCGTAATATGTACCCAGTTACTAAAATTCATCTGCGCGTTACTGAAATTATGTAATGAAGTCATTCAATGTTACCTCACTTTACACCAGCGTGTCGAATGAGTTCGCAGTGCAATCCATTCTCAAGCTACACGTAGAACATGAAGGGGACATAAATATGTATGGCTTGCCGATCCAACAACTAATGACTCTCTTAAAACAATGTCCTTGTTGTTCGTTCTCTAGGTGGCCAAGAAGATATTTCGCTCATATTAGAGGGTTGTCCAAGAGAAAGCGATTAGCAGCAAATCCTGCCATCGCTTTCATGTATAAGGTGGAAGCTCCAGTTCTCGATAACCGACTCTTACTCTACTGTCGATATATAGACGACTGCTTTGTCGTCTGTTGTAAACAAGAACAGATATACGAGCCCTTTGAGAAACTTTTAGAAAGTGGCGAAATGGTATCGAAAGCCAAGCAGTAAAAGTACTCCAGAGCACCTTTTCTTCCGTTCTTCACACGTGAAGAATGTTCTCATCAAAGACACGTATCAAACGGCTAAAATTATAGACACTGGAGAAGAGGAAAGGAGGGAATCTCGACAATCGTCGACAATCAACGTCGTCAGAGCATGAGGCGTTGCGGCACCGTACTAATGTACCGCACTTTGGGGAGTCCGAAAGTCCACTGAACTGAGAAAAGAAACTGAGACTCACCTAAAAATACGATTACGGAGGCAATGTATAACAGCTTTTTGTCTTTGTTTTAAGCCTTCTATGTTTCTTAAAAGACGAATATTCATGAAGTGCCGTCTGAGTGTCTCCACTTCCTATTAGCGTGCGAGGAAAAAAACTATTGAGAAGCTTTGTATAGCAAAGCCGTCGTTCCATCTGACTAACACTTGCGTTCCTTTCAACCTTTCCTCTTCTATCTAAAGAAGGTTTCGATAACGACGACATACCAAATAACAAACGTTTGTGCACGTCGTTCGTAACCCCGTTTTCTTCATCTAGTGTCTGTGAGCTCAAATAATTTTGAGCAATTATGGGTGCAAGGTAAATATTGAGAAAAACAACTACTTTCACAAGTGGTTCAGATTTCTCTCCATCAGTGAATGCTCATTTCTTTCTCAGAATATTCTTCTATGATTTTGAACTAAGTAACTCGAAAGCTCGTCCATCTGACGATAACTTGGCTGTAGAGTTTTCCAAAACTTCGGTATGCGCAAAAAATGACAAAGAATATTTCGTAAGAAAATCCCGAAACTATGGGAGCAGAGTTATGGATGATTAATGTCAATCCCCAGTCAATTCGCATATGTGATGACAAGGCTTCCGTCCATATTTCATGTTTACAAAATTTTTCTTGTTCTCACATGGAAAATCGAAAACATAGCGCTATGGAATTTTGCTGAATAATACGGTGGTGATGAATTTCCTAGCGACGAGCTGTTTCACCACAAAATTCTTCTCCCACTTACCATGCGCTACCATATTCGTCGAAATATTGCCCAAAAAATTGCGATGTTCCCAACTATTCACTCCTGTGGTAGTGTTAGTATTTTATGTTCCTTACATGACTTGAAAAGATAGTAGGCACAGCTATTATCGTACTTTTCTTCTACACTGACACTGTCAACAGTCCTCTCAACGGTGTCACCTCCCAAAAGCAGGTACCACAAAAAAATCGATCAATAAGAAGAGTTGATTAACAATCTTCTTGCATGACAGGAAAACGCCGAACGAGGAAGTTTCATCATAGCGAAGCTCCACTCTGGCAGATTTGACCCGAAACCACAGCGAAGACACTCATGCCGGCAACGACCAGATATGCACCATCGACTTGGGACAATCAAGCTTTGAATAAAACGAAAACGTCGAAACGTTGGCTGAAAAAAAAAGTTATCTAACTCGTGTTACATCCTCGTGTTAGCTCATTCACTCAGAAAACTAATGGTTTACTATGACATGGTCAAAAGATATTCATATTTTACACAACGCAATATCAACAGGTGCAAATTTATTACATCAGAAATATTGAGCGGATCGTTGAGTACACGAAACCAAGTGAAGGCTGGGAAGTATTAGATCATTCCGAAATTTTTGTTTGATTTCAAACTGTTTGTTCGAAGTGGTATAACCCAGCTCATAAAAGATATTGTTAATAGGACGGAAAACTGTTAGAGTCTGCACACTGTTGCTGCCAACAGGAAACAAGTTTATTTACACAACTTTCCTAAAATTTCGAACTTCTGGAAGCAATCAAATTGTTAGAGGAAATCTCGCTACCGGCTCGGCAAGTGATAAAGCTTCTGTCTACTAGGTAAATTGTGTGTAAAGTTTGCGAGCTCTTAACTGAACCACTGGTCCCATACGAGAGTTGGAGAGTTTTCTGACGAACTTCTGACAACTTTGCAAGCTTTGCATAATATTAGGGCCCATACTATGTGGAGTTTTTGTTCATTTCTGAGGCAAACGACACAGAGTTTCCTCTCAGACGTGGTAAATTGAAAATGCGTTCAGTGCCGCTCTTTCCCTCGGCTGCATTCCATAATCAGGTAGCGAAAGGTGCTGAAAAGATAGCTTTTGCCGCTACCAAATTTTCTCCTCAGCTGACGTGTGGGTGGTTCATGCCGTTTCTCCCTGACTACGTGGAATTTTGGAAGACCAAACAGAACGCCTCTTCAACATATCCATTAAAGACGAAGATTGTCGCCTTTCCTCGTGTTCTGGACTACAATAGACTACGAATCATTATAAAAAAAAGTTTTATGCCATATTTCACGACTTGTGCGATTTCAAGAAAATCTTTTAAACTCTGGAAAGATATCATTTCAGTGCCAAATAAAATATAAGACATTGCACAACTATTTCAACTAAGACTTTGAGGGAGACCTTAAGGGCGCGATTATAAATGTTTGGCTGGAAAACAATTTTTACACCTGGAACTCTTTTTGCTGTTGTCTACTTCTGCAAAAGAAATGTCATTTGAGAATGGAAATCCTTTCTCAGAAGCTAGGTAGCGCAGTGGTAGTGATTCCGATCACCACTAGGGTGATGCTAGTTCGACCCATCGCGAGCTCGTTGACGCCATTATTACTCCGTAGTCGGAAAATTGGTGCCAAAATTGTTTGGAAGCATATCGTTTTATGCAAACTGTGTGAGAACGCCTGCCTATTGCTTGGAATAGGATTCAACTAGAGTAATTATGCAGGGCTGCCTGATCTACCCATTGGTTGGAGAGCGCCCATAAAATTGCAATTGGCTTGGCACTTTTGGAGTTCTTCACATAACCAACAAAATCCTGGAGCAGGTTGCATTTTCGACAAAAATTTATGATTTTTGAAACAGTGTAAATGAGAGCCATGCAGCAAAAACTTTTTCGAAATCCTACTTTATTAACTGCTTGTGCTCTTCTTGATATTCGTGACAAGAAATCTTTGTGAAGAGGTTGTAGAATACACTCAATAAGCACATTGGACGATATCCACGAAGGTCTGTCTGTTCGGCCACCTATCTTGTGCAGACCCTGAGACCTCGATGACCTTGCGTGACGTCCTCCACTGTTATGGAGTTTTTCCACTTGTAGGTAGAGCTTAATACAGTTTGCGTGAGGCGCATGTAAACTGCGGCTTCTGGCTCCAAGAAAGTCGGCGGTGATTTTGTCGGGTTCTCAGGCTGTGCCTCTTTTTAAGCTTTTAGTCGCAACTCAAAACTTAAGGAAAGAATTCCAAGTCGCCCTTCTCAAACGGGAAATTTGGGTTCTTTACGGAAATTATGGAACTTAGAAGGTTGCTGTAGAACAACTTCATTACAAAATCCATATCATACAGAAAAGTTTTAACGATCCCATTTTCCACAATGATGCTGAGGTGTTTGCAAAATTTTGGCCGATAGTTGTCTGCCGTGGAGATTGAACACGCTATTATACTTTCCGGAACATCGAAACGTTAGCCAAATAAATATTTGATAGCAATCCCATTTTAGCTTATCAGTGAAACAAGATATATTGAAAAGGTATACATTGTGATTTCGAATACAGTTCCAGCTGATTTCAACGCCGATTTGTTCCCCAGATGTCTCCCGCCGACGGCTCGTGGTTATCCAATCCCTATGAATACCTCCGAAAGTTCTCCGAATGCCACAGTAAGAAAAGAACGATGTGAATGAGAACGATTTACGAATCTTTTAGCAGATTTATTTAGCCGACATCATGCCACTATGAGTGAAAAGTTCTCACTGGATGACCGAACACAGATCTGCTAGAATTTTTGTTTCAAACCTTCTCCATCACATTTTTCAGCCAATGGTATGAGACCGTTTTCCTGTTATAAACGGAGTTTGTCTTCATCTCATTTTGTTCACGTGCAATTTTTGTCAAATAAGCGCTGGTAAACAAAATATTCTTAATGTAGTTTATTTAATGTAGTAAAACATCATTGCAGTTCTTCACGCTCCCTTGATTATTGAACACCTTATGGTTAACCAATTTATTGATTTCACAAGACGACGGTTCAAAATATCATATAAATGTCCAATTATAAATGTTCGTCCCACGCAGTCCTCGGTTGGTTTCTCTTTTCGTGAGACGGTGCCAGCAGCGGAGAAGTTCGAGTCAAATGGACCAGAGGCCAGGATTCGAAAAACCTCTGTTCACCACGCACTGCCACATTTCTCTGTTCCAATTCGCCATAATGGTATTTGTAGTCTGCACAAAAATTTTCCCTTTCTATAGCAAAGCTGTGCAAAATTGGAATTCAAACCGTGAAAGTTCCAGAAATTGTCAAGGCTGTGCTGGGAAAAGGCAGGATGCCTGCAGGTTTACCTAATATACACACTGACTGACCGCATCTAGCAGTCACTGTATTACCGATGACGACGCAATTACTCATCAGTGGCATCGCATTCCTTACTGTAAGAAACTCGATTGTTAGAAAATTCTTAGTTTGCTTCCATTGAAGAGCCAAAAGCCGCGAAAAAAACAACTTTTTTTGTCACTACTTTTCGCACGTCTTTACTAATTGCATTATTTCAAAATAAAACTACTTTGGGAAAGATTTTTTATCATAATTATTGCATAACCCGTCATGGCATCTACTGTGCGTTTCCCCCGTATCTCTCCCATTTCATCTAATTCCCACGCATTCGTCGTCGATTATTTCACGTGTTGCAAATCCATGGAGTGATCTTTTTTAACCTTGTCATTGACCAATAATTCACTGCTTTCCTAATTAGAAGAGACGAGGTTTTTATCACACTGTTCGGATGCGATAGCTGACCGTTCAGCTGCATCGTTTTCCAGAGCCCAGGAAGATCGAATTGACAAGCAATCTGCTCAGCCAGACAGTTTCACAACTAAGCCGGCAGGATTTGATGCATAAATTTTATTCGCGCTACAAAAAACCTCCCTTGAACACTCACCGCTCACATAACAGTGAGTAGCCTGAATCAAGCAAAATGATGATTTTCTAAACCTACTCTCACTTGACCCCAACCTTAGTAATCGATAGTTACATTTTTTGGCATAACTGAAGTTGTGATAAAACTTTAGTTTGACCATCTTTTCAATGCCTTGGCTTTCTTCACAGCTGACAATCCGCTCCGGTGACCCACAGCCGTTCATCGTCTCGTTTTGGTAGTCGCATCTAGTCGAATCTTCTCAAGCGAACCACCACTCGAATGACCAGCTCATTCGACTGTGTTCCTTTTGCACAGTATGGCTGTTGAGTGATTGCCGACTAATAATGATTTCTTTCCATGCCGACAACTCATGTGTTGACTACTCCAATACCGAATGCTGCAGGTAGAACTGTGGACATGAAAAACCATCGTCACTGGAGAATTAGTGAACAACCGCTCTCTACAAACTAGGCTGGGTGATATTCTTATTTAAGTGGTGGTCCAGTGAGGAGCTTCGACTCGATACGACTACGAAGTCCGAAAACGCGAATAGCAGCTACTGTGTGCCATAGATGCTGTTCGTCGGCTTTCATGAAAACCAAGGCACCCAAATCTACGCCCAGTAAAAGTTGTTTGACAACCTCGTGAACGGCAAACAACCATAACAAATTTACTGATCATTCACTACGAGATCAGGTAAGAGTTGGTCCAGTTAATTAAAACGGTGAGTATTTAAAAGATGCTGTTTATTATACGAGTTAAAATTTGTTCACCAGACTTTACCTCCTGACGATACGACAGTGTTTGGCAGAGTAGGTCGCATGCTAATTAGATCACTCCTGGGTCTGGAAAGGCACAACAGCCGAAACTCAAGAAAGCAGTGAATCATTTTGCGTTTTATCTCGTGCTGTTTGAGGATTTTGATTTCTTCATGATTGCCGTAAAATGCTTATGGGGTTGAATGTGTTTACGACTTCGTGATTTACCAAACCAAACTGTTCCTATGTGAATTAGAAGGGAGCGTTGTGGAGGTGCCGAACAAGAACGTTGCTCCTTATTAACATAGAGTGCACCAGTAAACACTCGGATAACCCCTATTCGCTCTGCCGTTTCCGAAAATAAATGATAGGAGAGTTATAACCTTCACGATGTGCCGACATGGTCATCTACAAGGCTTGAGAATTTTCTTTTAAAAAGGGGGAAGATATGATGTTTATACCAATCATTTAAGATGTGCAGAAAAAAAGCTGAAGAGTATCGCACTTGTGGACAAAAGACTGAGTACGAAAAATGTTGCCCTCTTCGCTGTCTTGACCTCCATTAAGCTTGTCATCCTCGTTTGCCTGCTCTGATTCATTATTTTTAGCTCGGATTTAATTACTCCTTATTTGGTTCTTTTTCTCCGTATATTCGTAGCACTTTCACTCAAGAAAGCAAAATGTGTGAAATGAGGAAAAAATATACTCGAACAATCTGAACATGGCGTTGTTGGTGATATTCTAAATTGCTAACATAAACAGAAACAGCTTCGCATCGCAGTGGTTGGTAGGTGATGTCGACAGTAGGTTGGTCCAAAATGACTTGGATTATGGGCTCCGAGAGAGGGGCGGAGCGATGCTGCTGTTCGAGAACATCACGCCCCTTGAAAGCATACTTTCACTAACCGTTTGAATTTATATTGAACTTCTCAATTAAAATATCTAAAGCCTTTCGAGCCGTATTAATATTAAAGTCCCGGCGATTTTTTTAAAAATTGACGATCTCGTTGAAAACATCCGGAAAATCCCGACTCACTGCTTGCATTACAATGCGCCTCGCAAATTGTCTGTCTCCATTTTCGCACATTGAAATACCAGGAGCCTGGACAGTTGCACCAGCAGCCATTGACATAGATAACTGTAAGATGAAGCCAATAACATTAAAGGTCATTGAGCTCATTGCAGCTAAATCTCGCAGTTTTCTGCCGAATAAATACAAGTTGAATGTAAACATCGCAATATTACGTATGTGTGAACAGAAGTTATTCACTTTTTTATTTATTTCACAAGACATGTCCTTCAGATCCACTACGTGGATCCTAGCACTCCCTGCGTTGAATTCGCTTCCACACCCATCATCCATGAAGGTCTTCTAAGTTTTCCCTCTGCATTCGCCTGCTTTTTGAGGATTTTCCTCTCGTCATGAATGTCGTTGAATGACGGCGGTTTTAACCATTCTTGCAATCTTGGCTAGCGGATCCACTTAGTTTTTGCATTGCAAAGAATAGACTGCGCACACACAACCCAGTTAACAGTAACAGGTCCGCGGTGGGATGAGAGACTTCTTGAATTAGAGACGAGGTTGAACCAGCACCGTCTTCGTGAAAGGTTGAAGTGAAAAAAGGATTGAAAACTTCCAGATATAGGGACACGATGATGATTGCAGTAATTTTATTATTTAATATCATTTACTAATAATATTATCGTAAAATTCCTTTAAAGGTCGTGAGTAAATGTTGGAACTAAAAAACCTTATCATCCAAATAAATAAAAAAAATTATAACTGTCGATTGAACAACAATGCTTATATTTTACTATTTAATTTTCATGTGAGCGGTGTCGTCACCTGTATCACCTACGGGCCCGTTGATCTTCGAGTAAGTGAGTGGAGTAGGCGCCAGTAGATCCTCCACTTTTCCTTGTCCCGTGCAAGAGTAGCCCAGCGAATTCTGCTCGCCCTAGGGATTCGTTCTGCATCATGCCTTTCTTCTAGGCTTCTAGTGAAAAACTGTGACTATCGGGTCGGTTGCCTTCTACCAATACGTTTGACATCCCGAGGAACCCATTCACTAACGGCTCTTGTCCACCGATTATAGTTTATGCGCATTACGTGTATGGCCCATCTTATCCCCAGCAATTTAGAGTATAGAACGGCATTTTTGACTTTTGATCTTTAGCACAGGTCGAAGCTTCAGATCTGTTTTCTCACTTTTTTGACGCGGGATGCTCCTAGTACCTTTCTTTCGGCTGCGAGCTCAATAACGCTCAGTGGTCTTCCATCCTGCTTATGCAGCGACCAGGTTTCTGAAGCATATGTTAACGCAGGAAACACCGTTGTGTCGAAAAGGCAGGCATGGAGTCTTATGATCTCTGTTTTCTTCACAGCGTCCTCGATGCTCTTAAAAGCTTTCCAGACCGCACAATTCCTTCTGCTTAATTTAAAAACTTCTCACCATGCTACTGCGCATGCGACCACCCATGTAACCGAAGTGTTGCCCACGTGGAAATGACGAGTGAGACCCAAACAGGTCAAAACTCAAATTGAAAAAAGGCCTCAAGTTAAGTGTGAAAGTGAGACAGTTGCCTTTCCAGTTCACCCTTGTACTTTTGAAATATGTCCAAACGTTTGAAGAGTCTTGCGCGTCGATGATTTTGATTCGTGTGCTAGGATCCTGACAGTCATTTAAAAACTATCACCGTTAATTTTTCCATCACCTGTATCACCTGTCACCCATAGTCCTGTTGATCGTCGAGTGACTCGAGCGGGCGCCAGTAAATCTTCCATTTTTCCCTGTCGCGTGCAGGAGTAGCCCAGTTGGTTCTGCTCGTTCTAGGGACTCGTCGATCATCATATCTTTCTTCAAGGCTCTTTGTGGAAAAAATTCTGACCATCGGATTGGTGGTCTTCCTGCAGTACGTTTGACATCCCGAGGAATCCAGTCATTAACGGCCCTAGTCCATCGGTTGTCATTCATACGCATCACCTGTCCGGCCCACCTTATCTTCGACTGTTCGGCATAATTTTTCCACATAAATGTTTTTTACGCGCAGACAAAAAGTTGCCTACCCCCTTTCCAACGTATTCCTTACCGCATGCATTAGTGGTTAGCGCCCAGCAATACACATGGGATCGATCCCGTGCCCCGTGTTCACCAAGCCCTCTTTCCCGTTGGAGTCGGGAAATTGCTACGGAACTATGGGAGGATAGCACTATTAAGTCGATACATCGGTAGACAACCGTCAGGTTATAGACTAGATCATCCAACCATCCAGTCACCTGTAATGGGGTTTAATGATGGTGATTTCACGGAACATATCACAAAATTGGTCAACGGAGAGCGCATTATTCTTTGTCCATTTAAGAAGGTTAGCTTAAACAGGATTTTGCTTAGGTTTAAAACATTATTTCGAAGAATAACCCCAGCCATTGTTCTAGCATTTATCTCATGCTTTATCGACTCTCTCGTTTCTCTGGTGCGCACATTCTTAGCCGTTTGTTAGATGTTTTTGATACGTACAACCCTCATGTGTTAAAGTTGAGAGAAAAGGTAGGCCACTAATACATATTCACTACTTGGTTATCGACACCATTTTATTATGTAGCAACTTTCTCAAACCTATATTGAGAAGTTTAAAGAAGGTGGCCTGCTTACGGTTGGTTTTCTCGCCTAAATTTCGTATACTGTCACTGTCTATTTAATATCTCAAAGCACTTTTCCATTTGTCCCTATGAGAAACAGACGATGAAGCAGCAGCCTGTATATCGACAGCTGAGTAAGTGTCGTCGATCAAGAACTGGACTTCTCACTTTATTTTCATAGGCAACCCATTTGTGCAAGACATCTTCCCGAGCATCTAAAATCGAACCACTAGGACTGTAACGAAATAGTTAACGGCGAAGTAAGCGTTTCAGATTGGTGTAGAATATTAGCCACGCGGGTCCCTTAGTTGTTGTACTGATCTACCAGCCTCAAACTTGGTAATTAAATTAAACCTTTAATACATAAATAAAACATTAATAACGTAATAGTAACGATAGAGAAGTAATCGTTGAGGAATTAAAGTTAAAGCTATGAGGTGCTATGGCTAGTAGTGAAGTGAGGCTAACAATCAGGCAATGGCATTCAAACATTATTATACCATTAACACAATATTAACAATAATAATGAGATTACAACGAAGTATCCTTTGGTCAGCCGTGAGCCATGCCGCGCCACGTCTATCCGCGGCCGGTGCGGCGGCTGAGGGAGACAGTATGCTGGGGCGGAGAGGGATACAGATGAGCTGTGTTTTCGGCTGAGCTAAGATTTCAGCATTATAGAGATGAGGTGGATTTTAGTGGATCGATGAGGACACTAAGTTACGTGAGCGTTGACGGTGCTGTGGACAACGACCGATGACCCATCTACGGAACACAGTCAGGCGGCTGGTCGTGGGTAACGCTATGTCAGCAACGTGAAGTTTGAGCATCGATGGGTGCCACCATTGCCTAAGAGTCAAGAGCCAGTATGATAACGGCTGAAACTGGTAAGCCTAGAGCGGGTTAACAAATACATAGCACAACTTGGCAACTCAGTGGCCTTGTAGGCATGGCGTACATTGTGGGAGGAATGGTATAAGTCACCGATGGCGTTGCGAACAAAACGCATTTGGAAACACCCATCAGTGCTGACAGCGCACCGTAGACAAGCTAAGAAACGAGGTACAATAAACTGCGGATTATTGAGGATGAATGAGAATGAATAAGAATGAGTTGAGCTGAATGAGGATGACTGGGAATGAGTTGATGTCAGGAGCGGATTATCGGCGAAACCAGTAGGGGGTAAGGTTAGTGATGGCATGTCTCCGCCGTCGGAAGCACCTGGCTTATATTATATTGGCTACGGGAGCCGCGTGCGTATACAACCGCAGCTATTCTGGAACCCATCGTTGGTGTGCTGCTGAAATCAAATCTGAACCGCTATTCTGCCTGAAACACTGAACATATTTCGAAACCGACCTTCCCTAAACCTCGGTGTGACTAATCAATATGTATTCTTTCTTGATAAGCTTGCACGAGGTTGATAAATATATTTATTTTCGGCTAACGTTTCGACGTCTTCGTCTTTCTCAGAGCCGGTGATCCGAGTCGATGGTCCATGCTTGTTGTTCGCCTCGACGTTGCGTCTTCGCCTTCCTGTCGAGCCAGATCTTCCTCAGCGAGCCATCTTCTCGAAGATTCGAGCTCTGAGGAAGACGAAGACGTCGAAACGTTAGCCGAAAATAAATATATTTATCAACCTCGTGCAAGCTTATCAAGAAAGAATACACACTGAACATAATTGACCGAGTAGATTATAAAAGCTACATTGCGGTGTTTGATGTGCAACTGTGAGGCGGCCATATATGGACATCAAATACTGTTGTTAAGATAGACAGAGAACTTTTCAAGGGAGAAGTTCTCTATACGTGATCACATTTCTGTGTGAATTCTTAATCCTGCTAGACACCTAACCTACTATATTTTTTCTGCCAACAGTAAGAGACATTTTCTTCAAATAATATCATAGGCATGTTCTTCAAATCATTTTGCACACGTGAAATTCTCATTCCGCTACCTAGAGGTTCACTAAATTTTCATAACGAGGAACACTAATGCAGTTTTTCACGTTTACTTGAATATTGAACACATTTCAAATTGACTAGTTTATTGATTTCGATGGTAAAGGTTTAAAACAACACGTAAATGGACTTTTCATTCCAAGCCTTTATCGGTTGGTTTCTCGTTTCATAAGACGGTGGCAAATGCCGAGAAGAAGTTCATTCCAAACGGACCCAGTGCTAATGTTCGTACCACTCTGTTCACCACGCTTTGCCACATTTCTCTCGACCAATTCGCCATGATCACGTTTGTCGTCTATAGAGATTTATTTTTCTACGAAATAAAATTGTGTCGAAAAGAAAGTTGATCAAACCGTGAGAGTTCCTGAAATTGTGAAGTGCTGGGCGGGAACGGTGATTATATTCGTACCAGCGTTCAGCACACAATTAAGAGCATTCTGCATAGTTGGGAGGCATATAGAAGTCACCGTATTACCGATGATGACACAGGTGTTCATCATCAACATGCCCGCTACTGCAAGAAACTTGTTCATTCAAATTTTCAAACTTTAGCTCGATTCGAAAACCGTGCAATGAAGAGAACTGGTTTATGAAGGTTATTTTTAGCTCATTACAGTGAGCATTAATGCTTCCCTCTAAAACTGCTTGTGTTGAAACGCAAGCCTTTGTTGGAGCAACCCTAGATTGTCAATAGCAATAAGTAATAATAAAAAGTAATATCTACTACAAAGAACACAATGGTGACGAATAATTGTTCATATCTTAAGAACAATAGCGATAATCTAGAAATTGAGCGTCTACATTTGCCTCAAAACACTCTTGAAAAACTGCGGAAGTCAACTTTATAAAAACGCCTTTGTCGTATTCACACTGTCAACAATTTCTTTGAGAACGGCATGATACTTTACGACATTCAAGGAAATAGGATTTTTATAGTTTTTGCTAGCTCTATGTGAACTTTTCTAACGGTTGTTGAGTGTTCAAAACTAACTATTCGCTGCTGGCATTGGGTTAACAGAAACAGCGTCGCATTTCAGTGGTTGATAGTTGATGTTTACAGTGAGCTGACCCAAAATGATTTGGATTACAGGGTCCGGGAGCCCAGCGGCACGACCCTGCTGTTCGAGAACGTCAAACACCTGAAAAACAGGGTTTTTAGCAGCCGCTACAATTTATGTGGAAGCTTTCTATTTATTTATCTAGCCTTTAATAGCCATTTGGACCAAAAATTCTAACGAGTTCTTCAAGAGCTCACATTGCATTTCTTAGACAAAGTCAAACTCACTGCTTGCATTGTAATGCGCATCACAAATGCCTTAGCTCCATCCTCATTCGTTGAAATGCCGACTGCCTGAGCAGCTGCACCAGGTGCCATCGAATAAACCATAGGTACCGGCAAGGTGAAACCCGTAACGGTGAAGGACCTTGACCTCATTGCAACTGAATTTCGTAACTCTCAGTTGAGTAAATAATAAGCAATTATATCTCGCAATGGTTTGAATGTTCAAATAAAACCTAGAATTACAAAACTTAGCTGAACAAATAAGCAAAATAATTGAACAAATAACTGAATTCCAGTGGCCTTTTAATACTCCATTGGTGTGATATATTGAGAAAAATTTGCGTGGTCCTGCTGAACCGTAGCGCAACTCGATGTTTTTCTTCAATGAGCAGACACGAGGTTGTTATTACAGAATTTATTAGGTAAAATAGCTAACTTTTTGGCGGTTTCGCCTTTTCCAGAGCGTGGAAAGGTCAAATTGAGATGCGATCTACTCAGCCAAACACATTCATACCCCGGCATATAGAACTTAACAAGTAAATTAGCATTCGTTTGAGAAACAGCTTCATATAAACAACTACCGTTTATTTTTTGTAAGTATGTAAGTTAGTTGATGGATAGCAGCCGCACAGAGTAATACATGGGCGAGGACTGTGCTTGTGACAGGTTATTGGATTAGCCTGAGGTATGGCCCCAGGTCACGCATGATGACAATACACTCCACCCAGCGCTTCATTTTTGAATTTTTGGAATTGATCTAAAACGCTTCAAGAGTTTTACACGCTGACGTGTTCGATTCCTGTGTGAGGATAGTGACTCCTACCTCAAAATCTTCTCCGTTGTGTTCCTGCATGCTAGTGGAGTGCTTGATTTTAATTTAGATTTACCAACTAGATGTTCTTTTATGCGGACCCAGAGTGGTCTATTAGTTTCCCCAACGCATTCGTTCCCGCACGTTTTACAAGAGATCAGATAGACCGCACTCGAACTCATGCAATCACCGTCTCTACCGTTAGGGCAAATTATGCAGTTTTTCGTTATACATAGACGATCCTATAGGCGGTTGCGAATTAGCTCGCGTCTTTGAGTGTCGAGTGATATTTCTACCACTCTTACGGTATTTTCAAGACCGGCTCTCATTAAGCAACTTTTTATGGCTGCACTTACTTCGTTTGAAATAAAAGGCAAGAGGGACGGAGACTTGTTTTCGCTAGAATTATCGCTCTGGAGCGTGGTTTTTTCGCTATGCCTATGCCGAGAAGCTACAGTTTCGTAACCATTTGAAATGGCTATTTGGCGCGCCAGTTTCGAGGATTCCTCCCTCTGCTCTCCACCTGTGCACACGCAAGCAGCGGCTCGAAACATATTTCTTATAAGAGCCCTTTTAGTGTGTGAGGATTGAGAGGAGAGGTAATGAACCACTATATTCTTACTGCTTGGCCTTCGATACTATTTTATGATGTAGCCGTTCTCGGATAGGTTAATTTGAAGGTTTAGAAATGGAAGCCACTTTTCTTTCGGTTTCTCACGGGTGAATTTTATGTACTCCGACTGTTCGTTCAATAACTCAATGTATTTGCCTATCTCCTTCTTTGTGGAGCAGATAACCATTCATCTCTATTTCTAAAATAGAGCGATGGCCTGAGATCGATTACTGGTACTCCCACTTTAGACATAAAGGCAACGGCCAGGATTGGTGCCAGTTGCTGTTCCATTGCCAACCCTCTAGTTTGCGCGTAATATTTCCCAGACCATCTGAAGATCGAGCAGTGTAAACAGACCTTTAGGAGAACCATAAGCTGCTGAATCGAAAAGCCATACATGTTAATTGCTCCTTCGTGTTGCTCAAGAAGCTCGCTGATGGCTTGCATTGCGGAGTCGCTCGACACGTTACTGTAGAGGGGGGTAACACCGAACGGCTCTATAACATACGCGCCTTTGGGACGTGCGTTACGCAGACGATCTAGGAATTGGGTGTTCGTGAGATGGGTTGGTATTTGCTTAAGCAACTGGTTGAGGATTACATTTATAAACCGAGCAGTTCTATCGGTAGGCCCGTTTACACAACTGTTGATGGGTGTAACTTTAAAGGTGGAGGGGTCGGTAGACTCCAGATCATCAGGTAGAGAGCAGAGAGAAGAATCCTCCAAACTGGCACGCCAAATAGCCCAATTCAAATGATTACGAAACTATAGCTTTTCGGCACAGGCATAGAGGAAAAACCACGTGCCAGAGCGATAGTTATAGCGAAAACAGGGCTCATTTCCCCTTGCCCTTAATTTCAAACGAAATAAATGCAGCCATAAAACGTTGCTTAATAAGGGCTGGTCTGCAGAAAACCGTAACAGTCATAGAAATGCCATCGGACACTCTAAGACGGACACCAGCTAGTTCGCAACCACCTATATGACCATCTATGTATAACGAAAAACTGCATAATTTGCTTTAACGGTAGAAACGGTGATTGCATGAGTTCCGATGCAGTCCATCTGATCTCTTGTAAAGCGAGCGGGGACCAATACGTTGGCGAAACGGGTAGACCGCGCTGCGTCCGCATAAAAGAACACCTAGTCGGTAAATCTAAATTAAAATCAAACACTCCACTAGGCGCGCAAAGGATGCAAAAGCACAACGGAGATTTTGAAGTAGGAGTCACTATCCTCACACGCGAATCGAACACGTCAGCGCGTAGAACTCTTGAAGCGTTTTGGATCAATTGCAAAAATTCAAAATTGAACCGCAAGGAGGAGCGTCTTGTCATTACGCGTGACCTAGCGCCATACCTTAGGTTGATTCAATGACCAGCCACAGTCGTAGTCCCCGCCCATGTGCTACTCTGTGCGGCTGCTATCCACTAACTAATTGAAATACTTACAACGAATAAACAACAGAGGTTTGAATGGAGCCGTTTCTTATACGAATCCAAGCTTATTTCTTAAGTTTTATCCGCTGGGGTTATGAAACTGTTTGGCTCAGTAGATCGCATCTCAATTTTGCCTTTCCAGGCTCCGAAGAAGGCAAAACCGCCGAAAGGTCAGTTATTATATCCTAATAAATTCTACAGCAACAACCTCATGTCTGCTTATTGAAAAAAACACGATTTATCAATCAACGTTGATGTTAACAAAACTTCGGTCTATGGAAGAAGGAATGTTTGATATTAGATAGATGAGATGGAACGAATTTTAGCAGCTGGTTGAGTACGATCATTAAAAGTCGTTTTATTCCATCCACTGGTCCTCCTATTCAGCTGCTCATAGACATAAACGTAAGTCATAACGAATTGATAGGTTATCAGTAGAAGTGGTGGTATTTCTTTTATTACGCATATGTAGCACAGAACAAAGGCGCGTGTGGCGCAGTGGTCGGAGACCCACTGCAACACAAACTTGGAATCGAACCATGCGCCCATGGAGCACGGGGTCCTCCATCCATTCAAGGTCGGCAAATTGGTACGAGACTTGTTTGGGAGGACAGCAGCACTGGCTCGACGCATAACTAGGCCATCGGAAGTCATTGTAAGTGCCCAATATGCATTCAATCGCCTCCAAACAGTGGTTAATGAAGTTGAAGGATCAAGCATCCTTCAGGGATTGATCAACGAAGAAAGCCTTATCCCATATATTCTTAGTTCAGGAGAAGTTGATTGGTCACTTTTGAGCTGTGGGATAACTGGAAAGATCTCAACCAGCTACATTTTTCGTGTTTACCTATTTCACTCTTCTTATTCTTATAGTTTCCGGCGTCGATTTTTGTACTCGTTTCCAAATGGTGTTCGATAGAGGAAAACTCCTGTAGATGTTTTTCTGTTATTCTAGATACCAACTAAGAATGACTAAGAATTCCTCATATGGAGGACTTTTATCATCATTTCCAACCAAGAGCAGATGGACAGGTTCTTCGGATTATTAAATAAACAGCCTGTATATACAAAAACTTACGTGAGAAAAACGACCGAGAACTGGCTTCTATTTTTGAACAAGCAAATAAGCCTTTCAAAAAATGGCTACTTAACAAAATGGCATAGAAAAACATGTAGTAAAAACGTGCAAGTGCGCCTCTTCGCCTCTCATCTTTCACACGTGAAAAAACCACTCATCAAAAGGAAAAGAATGAATCGTTGAACGTGACACAAAAAGTGGGCATTTATAATGCCTGCAAGCAAAAGCCACTCGGTTCAGACCAAAAGGTGAGGTTTTACCCTAAAACAGTGTTTCGCACCAAAGTAAGGTTTGTTTCATTCTAACTGTCGTATCAAACGTATTAAGTCATGCCATTATAAGATGCATAAGAATAGGTGGCATTCAGAAATCTATGTTAGCTAATGACCACTTACCTAATATCCTACCTTATCGGTTTCTCCGTAATCGTTCTGCGATCGTTTGTGCAGCTCTCAAAGCTGTGTAATTTGCCCGAAGGGGAAAGAGCGGGATTGCATGAGTTCAGAAACAATGTGCTTGCTTTCATGTAAAGCATGCGGTGAAAAATATATTGAGGGAATAGGCGAACCAATTTGTTCCAACACAAAAGAACATCTAGATGGAAAAATTAAAATTGGCCAAGGTACTCTTCTAATTACACATAAGACCTATATCACCTGTATCACCTGTAGTCCCGTTGATCGCCGAGTGTCTCGAGTGGGCGCGGGTAGATCACTTTTCCCTGTCGCATGCAAGAGTAGCCCAGTGTGTTCTGCTCGCTCTAGGGACTCGCCGACCCTCATATATTTCCTCTTGGCTCTTCGTGAAAAACTATCACCTTCGAGTCCGTGGTTTTCATGCAGTACGTT
The DNA here is from genome assembly GCA_900624975.1 of Angiostrongylus costaricensis. NCBI lineage: Eukaryota > Metazoa > Nematoda > Chromadorea > Rhabditida > Metastrongylidae > Angiostrongylus > Angiostrongylus costaricensis. Next base: position 52,705 of record UYYA01004549.1, on the reverse strand, counting down.
TGACATCCTGAGGTGTCCAGTCACTAGCGGCTCATGTCCCTAAGTTGTCAATCACACGCATTACGGGTCCGGTCCATCTTATCTTCGACTGCTTAGCGTACAAAACGGCATCTTTGATTTTTAACCGTTTGCGCTGATCGGAGCTTCGGATCCCATTCCTTACTTGTGTGGGACGGGATACTCCTGGCATCGTCCTTCCGACTGCGTGTTCAAGAACGCTGGGTGATTTTTCATGCTGTTTACGCAGCGACAGGTTTTTGACGCATACGTTAACGCAGGAAGTACCATTTAGTAGAAAAGGTGGACATGGAGTCCAGTGCTCTTTGTTCTCCTCACTGCAGCCACATAGGACATGGTAGGAAAATGATGTTGATTTTGAAGTGACTTCAAGTATCCTATGACAGGAATCAAAAACCTCAGTACACAGGACTGTTGAAGCGCTTTAGATAAATTTCAAAAGCAGAGGAATAAACTGGAAAGGCGCCACTATTATGTATGGAATGCGCCACTATTATGTATGACTTTGCTCGTTGTTTCACATTTATTTTTTAACCTGGGTGGGTTTCACTCGTCGTCAAATGTGAACAGCACAAGGGTGGTCCCACTCGCTGAAGCACGTCGAGTAGTTCCCCAACAAAATGGCATCATGCATATATTAGATCTTTATTAGTACTATAGTTACATAGAAATAATAAAATAATATACCACACTTTGATGGAGACGAAGTCGAGGCATCAGAGCTAATCCTGACAACAACAGCAACTAATACGTAGTTCGCGTGAAGTCAACAAAGACAGTTTGAAAGATTGTTTACATAAATATATATATACATATATATAAACCAAATATTATTGCCATATTAATGCCGAGGTTTACAGAAAGCCGTTCATTTAATATGTGAGTTAATAACTGGTCCCACCTGGACCCGCAGCACATCCAAACACTGCAGTGATAGTGAGAAGAGAAAGCAACAGTGGACGTGTCGCAACTACTGCCATGTTCGCCAGGCTGTTCATATTCAAAAATATCACACCTGAAAAATTAAGGAAATTGCACCCATTGCGAAGCTGGACTGAGAAGAAAATCTCCCGTTTCCGTAAAGTTATTGTGAAAAAAGTGAATTTCACCTAAGCATTCGTACTCAATGACCACAACACGGACATTGTGGATACTACGAAATGCTCGACTCAAAGGAAAAACCGAATCATCATTTTCGTAAGGCATTGATACTAGGAACTCTCCTAGTCCTAGGTATGTCGATATAGACAATGAGAAGTGACGCATAGAATGAAAACGACGTATGTGAAAGCGATCATTTGAAGACATTTCATTGAATGCGCTGATTTGTCAAATGGTACAGTTTAAATTGGGTGTTTGCCATAACGTTTTGGTTACGGCGACATTAAATTTTAGCTTCCCCACAAGGAAGGAAATGCAGAATCGAAAAAAATCAGCGTCGTAAAAATGCGCTTTTGAGAAGAAATCCATCTATAGATATATCGAACGAGTAGCACAAAAATCGAGTGACAAGGAGGGAACACAACTTCCTGTTTACACCATTCTTATTGGCGAATTCCTTAGCGGTAAAAAATGAGATTCCGTCAGTCCGTCCCACTCGTTTTTCCTTTCAGTGCCTTATGGGTATGAGTTCCTTGTCTCTGACGATAAGCGGGCTCAATGGCCTAAGAAAGTTCATCTGGGGAATTTCACTAAAGGATTAAAGAACCGCATTACGAAAAAATAACTTCGCTAGGGCATAACGTGTTGTCTGATCGGACTTGTATCCTGCGCTTTAGACGAGGCCTCCACCGAATAAAGGTAGGAAACTGGGCATGGTTTAGGAAAAGTATCGTAACGACACTAAGCTGCGACTTCCGTGCCCACTTTTTCAAAATGTTTCCAACTTTCAAATAAAGGCAACTGTTTGGGATGTGCCATCTGTGCTTCCAAAAGAAATTGTTCTTTGCAATGTAAGGAAAAAAATTTCTTATTGATTTGCATAGAAGGAACCATTTAATTTGACTAATAATTGCAACAGGAGCGGGTTTAACGCAGTGATCAGAGGCGCCCTGTAATACATTTGGGATCGATCCTTGCGCTCTAGGCTCACCAAGCCCTCCATCTATCCGAGTTCGGCAATTTGCTGCCAGACTTCTCCGGGAGGATAGCAGCACTGGCTCGATGAATCATCGGTAGTCCACGAGGTGTCACTGTAAAGGTCAGGTATGCATTCGATCACCTCTAATGATTCTTAGCCAAGTCGAATGCATCGCGCATCCCTTCGGGGTTGCTCAGCACAGAGAGTTTTATCCTTTTTATCTTCTAATAACTACATTCTTTTCGATGTTTTTTCTTTTTGTTAGGAATCCTTTCGGAAGAGAATACTTATCAAGTGGAATACATTCCTGCACATTTTCAGCAACCGCTTTCTGCACTTTTAGCGCTTGTATGTTAGAATAATTCCCTAATTGTTAAGAGTTATTTAAAAAAATTGTTACAAAAAAAAGCAGATGGAAAGCGGGAGTGATGCCGATTATGATGATCACTACATCGTACGATCCCGCACGGGCTCAGCAACTTTCCTACCAATCCAGGGTCGTTCCTTTAGCGCCAGGGTTGCCTGAGAACACTTTACTCTCTGCACTCCAAATGACAAATCTGTAGCCAATTTTAACTTATTTATTTACTGCCTATTACTGTTTTTACGGGCAGGGCATTATGCGAAATCGACAACGATGATGCTGAGATATTTGCAAAACTCTATTGGTGACGCTCACAACAAATAAGACAGTCTTCAAGCAGCAGGTGAAACGATACATAGAGAGTTAAAAGGCGGTCGTGATTGAAGGAAACGCGTGGAGGCGAACCGAATACAAGAAGTGTTGAGAGACGACGAGTTTTTCTTATTTTATTCCAAACGATCCGTCTGATGACGAATCGTGTGGAAAGAGATTAAGCAAAAGTGGAATTTTTAAATGAAATAATACTTTTAAGAACAGCCATTTCCTTTAAGCCTCAGGCAATGAAGGCACATCAGCTTAACATTAAAAATGAGCTTGTTGAAAAGCTCACAAAGTCGTTCTCTGTTTAAGGATCACTTAACTGTGAAATTTTCTAACACTTTCACGACGAATGACACCTATAAGTGCCACAGCGGATTTCAGAAGTGGCGGTAAGACAACTACAGATGTTACAGAGCAAAGCCAAAAATTAGGTGACGCTGACTCCACAAAAACGGGAAATTAAGTGTCGTCGAAAGACTGTTGAAAACTTTTCTCGTTTGCTTTCGAATTGCTTAAAAATCATTTATGAGATATTTCCATTACCAGGTGAGCAGCGTTAGTGAACGGTGAATATGAAGCTCTTACCCAATTTCAGTCTAATACGAATTCTCAGACACTGAGTTTCTCCTAAACCATGATTAATAGAACAGAGACAGCGCTGGGGAATCACCAACTGTACTATAATAATTTTAGGAAAGCTGATTAAAGGTGAGTAAGCACCTCTGTGTTGTCACAATGAATTTCTGAGCGCCTAGCGCCACGAGCTGTTTCGTCACAAAATATTCCATACACGTAGTAATTCCCATGACCGACTTTCTGTTAACCTCGGCATTAATTGATAATTCAATGTTTTTCATCAATAAGCAGACACGAGGGTGAGTTATCGACCATGTATTACTCTGTGCGGCGGCTATCCACCAACTAACTTAAATACTTACAACAAATAAACGGCTCTGAAGAAGGCGAAACCGCCGAAACGTCAGCAATTGAGTTCTAATAAATTCTATATTAACAACCTCGTGTCTGCTTATTGATGAAAAACATTGAATTATTCCATACACATTACAGGCTGTCGCAATTAGGGAGAGAAGGATATTTGACAAAAAATACCTGTTGTTACTAATTTTATTACCTTAACAGTTGTGTGAGTGTTTTATATGCTTTTCATGACTTTCCAATAGTTCCAGTAGTAGGTACCACAGATTTACTTTATTTTATTTATACGATCCGCCTTCACGTCTACTGTGCGGATCTCAGCACTTCCCACATTCCTGTTCGTTTCGTCGCACCATCATACACGAAAGTCGTCCAGCCACTCCGTGTGGATTCTTCTTCTGCTTGAGAATTTTCGTTCCATTATTAATGTCGCAGATCCCGGCCAGAGAGTTTCCACTTGTAGAGAGTGAGTTTTCCCTGAACAAGTTCGGTACCAGTCTTCCGACCCCTGGATAAATAGATCAACAACTGTCGTGCATTACAGGGCCCTACAAAGAAAAAAAGCGCCAATTTGAGCAATATTGCCCTCGAGGAAATTTGATTTTACACAACTACGATAACCTCCTTCCAGGCAACAGCGGTGGTTGCCCATCGTCTAGGATCAATCCTGCACTGAATAAGACGAAGACGTTGAAAAGGTGGCTGAGTAAAAGTTTACGTGACAATCTCGTGTTGGCTTAATCATTTAAGTAGCTATTAATGAACCATGCATTGTTAACGGATAGCAGGCTTTTAAGATGCAACGTCAGCCAATGCAAAACTATTTCATCAACTATGTTGTGCGGAACGTTTGAGAGCGACCTTAAGTGATTGGCTGAGAACTATTAGGTCCTTTCGAAGTGAATGTGCGACTTTAACGTATTTATCTAAATGGCACGCATCAGTTGTGTATAAACTTATCTGTCAATAGAACATTTGAATCTATGAATTGCTGTTAACTTTAAACAAGTCCACTTATGCAAAATTACATAAACATACAGTTTCAGTCTCAGCTTGGTTTCTGGCGATTTTCTCACAAAGTATATTATCACGATAGCTGACGAAGCTCTATTCAGTAGACGAGAAATCTAGGAAGTATGGTAGACGAACAGGAGTTTCGTAGTCTTTCACGTTCAACTTCTATGGTGCTTGTTGTACTAAGAGTCATCGTGTAATAAACAAAACAAGCCAAAAAAGTGCGGAATAACCTTTATTTAACGCATTTTAGACTTGAAATGTGCTCTGAATCTTATCTTAGCTCCGCTGCGAAGCCAGTTGTTTGCGGTTATCAAAGAGAATCTGCTTCTTGTTGCTGATCAAAATACGGTAGAGAAGCTGATCAGTGTGGTCGCGTAGAAGGCACACCATCGATACCTCAGAACGAAAACTTATTCGATTTAAAAAAATCTAAAACACCAAGTCGTTCCAAAATTCATAAAAAGAAAACGACTACACGAAGTATGCGGACTACCAGAGGATGACCACCGAGTACTGGACATCGAATTGCAAGTACTGCGCGCCTGTCTACGAAGCAAACAAAACCAGATGTTCGCTAAGTGGAAGAAGTGCGAGAAGAAAGAAAACTATTGTGCTCAGTAATATTTCGAAACCGACCTTCCCTAAACCTCGGCGTGACTAATCAATATGTAATCTTTCTTGATAAGCTTGCACGACGTTGACAAATATATTTATTTTCGGTTAACGTTTCGACGTCTTCGTCTTCCTCAGAGCCGGTGATCCGAGTCGATGGTCCATGCTTGTTGTTCGCCTCGACGTTGCGACGTTGTCTTCGCCTTCGTGTCGAGCCAGATCTTCCTCAGTGAGCCATCTTCTCGAATGAGGCATCCTCTGAGGAAGACGAAGACGTCGAAACGTTAGCCGAAAATAAATATATTTATCAACCTCGTCCAAGCTTATCAAGAAAGAATACATATTGTGCTCAGTATTTGGGGGACCGCATCTGGAGGAGAATAGTGGGTGGGTCAGTGTTGATTTGCAACTCTATTAGGTCTAATGCTAAAGTAAATTTGCGGAGAAAATTCGAAGACCTTTTGATTAAATCGCATAACACGGCTTCAAGAGCATACAAAAACACCGCCAACGAAGATCAAACGATTCACAGTAAGATAAATAATGTGCAAAGAAATTTGAGGTTGAGCGTGCTAGGAGGCATAACCCTCTCTGACGGTGCGCGCTCGTCATTAGAATTGGGACCGAGTTTCTCACCATCTGAACCCATTTCTAAGGTAACCTTGCGTAGGGTCGCATGTAGTTTACATGAACTTCAAGATAGACTCCGCAAAAAAGCTAGGGATGAAGCGCAAAATAGGCGCGAACAACAAAGAGTTGGGGCAATACCAGTACCACCATTTCCTCAACCGTTCTCTAGACAACAAGGGCCCATTAATGAAGTTGATGTTAAATTTCGGATGTTTACGAATGAAACTTTCAAAGTCCTTAATCACTATCGCGCTAAAACATACTGCTCCAACCTCACTGAAATACAAAAAAGTGGTATGTGGAAGGTACGAGAGCTGACAAGATCGAAAAACATAAGACTATCGGTTAGTGATAAGGGTGGAGAGTTCGTTGCAATTCCCTATCAGTTAGATGTTGAGANTAATGAAGTTGATGTTAAATTTCGGATGTTTACGAATGAAACTTTCAAAGTCCTTAATCACTATCGCGCTAAAACATACTGCTCCAACCTCACTGAAATACAAAAACGTGGTATGCGAGAGGTACGAGAGCTGATAAGATCAAAAAACATAAGACTATCGGTTAGTGATAAGGGTGGAGAGTTCGTTGCAATTCCCTATCAGTTAGATGTTGAGATAACGAAAAAGCACCTTGAAGATACTTCCCTTTATTGCCCGTCGTCTGAGAAGGAATTTAAAAGTCAATACCGAAAGTTAAACAACGAATGGGTTAAAGTGGCAAGAGCGGCTGGCTTAAAACCATTAGTTATCTCTCATCTCAAAATTGACTTACCAACATGTCCCGTCCTGTACTTATCAAAACCCATAAGTTAGTATCCAGCGATGATCTCGTGTCTACCGATCCATCGTTATTTAAGGTTAGACCTATCATTAGCTGCGTGGACGGGCCAACAGATAGAATAAGGTGGTTAATAACCCTAATACTTACTCAGTTGTTAAAGTACATTCCAGCTCATCTAAGGAACACCCAAATGTTCCTGGATCGTCTACGTAACGCGCGACCCAACAGCGCGTACGTGGTGGAGTCCTTCGACGTCACTGCCCTCTATACGAAAGTGTCGAATGACTCCGCTATGCAAGCCATAAACGAGCTCCTTATACAACGCGAAGGAGCAATAAACATGTACGGCTTTTCGATTTAGCAGTAGATGACACTCTTAAAGAAGTGCCTGAACTGCTCAATCTTCAGATGGTCCGGGAGCTATTATGCACAAATGAGAGGGCTGGCAATGGGACAACGACTGGCTCCAAGCCTTGCCATTGCATTCATGTCTAAGGTGGAAGCGCCAGTAATTGACCTCGGTTTGTTACTCTGCTGTAGATATATAGATGACTGGTTGGTCATTTGTTCAACGCAAGAAGAAATCGACAGATGTTTCGAGTTGTTGAACACACAGTCAGAGTATATTAAATTCGCCCGAGAGAAACCAAAAAAAAACTGGCTTTCATTTCTAAACGTGCAAATTAGCCTATCAGAAAACGACTACATTACGAAGTGGTATCGAAAGCCAAGTAGTAAAAACATCCTAGTTCATTACCTCTCCTCTCATCCCTCTCACACGAAAAGGGCGCTTGTGAGAAACATGTATCGAACAGCTACCAGCGTGTGCAAAGGGAGACAACAGAGAGAGGGGTCCCGGAACTTGGCGCGGTAAATAGCCATTTTTAATGGCTACGAAATCGTAGCTGCAGATAGGTGTAGAGGAAAACACATGTACCCCAACGATAACTCTAGCGACAACAAGGTTCCGTTTATATTGTCCTTTATTTCAAATGAAGTAAGTGCAGCTATAAAACGCTGTTTAAGAAGGGCCAGTCTAGAAAATTCGGTAACGATAATCGAAATACCACCGAATAATCTAAGGCGCTAGCTAGTTCGTAACCGCCTATATGACCGTCTATGTGCAACGCAAAACTGCATAATTTGCCCCAATGGTAGAGACGGTGACTGCATGAGTTGGGGTGCAGTCTATCTAATCTTTTGTAAAGCGTCCGGGGGCGAATACGTTGGCGAAACGGGTAGACCACACTGCGTACGTATAAAAGAACACCTAGTCGGCAAAGGTAAGCTAAGTACTCTACTAGGTTCGCATAGCACGCAGAAACATAACGGAGAAGATTTTGAAGTAAGGGTTACGATCCTCGCGCAAGAATCGAGAACACAAGCGCGCAAAACTCTAGAGGCATTCTGGGTAAATTCCAAGAATCCGAAAATGAACCGCAGAGAGGAATGCCTTGATATCACGCGTGATATTGGACAGTATATAAACCTGTTATTCTGATGGGAGGAACACATTACGCTTCCATGTGAATTCTGTGCGGTCGGTCTTCACGCGACATACTCAGTGGAAGACTCATAGAAAGCGGTGAGTCTGCAGAGCTATGCTAAATGTGATTGAAATCTTGGTTTAGCGTTTTCTCTGTTTGGTTATGGAGGTGTTTGGCCAAGTGGATTGCTGTCAACTTGACCCTTCCAGGCTCTGAGGAAGGCGAAATCCGCCGAAACGTCAGCTCGTGCGTAAATAAAGAAATAAAATAGCACCTCGTGTTTGCTGAACAGAAGTAGAAAGATACTTATTCGATTGTTGTTCCTTTCTCGTGGCATCCAACTGTAAAGTGTTCTCAAGTTTCAAGCTTATCTAAATGTTTAACAGAAGTTGAGCTTTTGTAATAGATCCTTCAAATGAGAGTTGTCAATAGCAGAAAGACCTCCACGCTTTCATTCAACTTTCCGGTCGTTTTCGCATCGGCCGAGCATTCCGAAACAAGTTGCGCTGTTGTTTCGCTAACATTATTTCGGCCCACACTAAGGTTTTTAACTAATTACGCTCCTTTCGTTCGAGTTTGAAGTCGTAGAATCAGGTTTTCCGAAATTTCTGTTTCGACATCTGAACACCTAGTTTCTAACTTTGCGAAAAACACTATTTATAATACAATTAGGTTATGAGCAACAAAAGCACATTAAATAAGTTGTGCAATAATCTGTAATGATTTGGGATTAAAGGTTAACATTGTTGCTACAATGTGCATTAAAGGATAAAGGTCTTGGCGTTGATCAAACCCCTGAGGGATGCCCCACGCATCCGACTTCATCAAACATCGTTGGAGGTGTTCGATTGCATATTCGGTCTTTGTAGTAACTCGCACTGGTCTACCGATATGTCAAGCCAGTGCTGCTATCCTCCCAGAGAAGTCTGGTACTAATTTGCCGACCCCGAATTGATAGAAGGCTTGGTGAGCCATGGGCGTGAGGATCGCTTCCACGTGTGTGTCGCACTGGCGTGTCCAACAATTATAAACCACAACGTGCATTAGAAAGTGAAATCTTAGATAGGAAGGACCCAGTACTTTCGAAATTATAAATTTTTTTCTACCGCGCCAGGTTCTGCAGAAAAATATTTAGTAAGAGAATATGTTCTTGTTGTAGTCCACAGAGAGGCCGTTTTTCTTTGTTTCCTCTGGTGAGAGCGGGAGAGACGAGAAGAAAGTATTGAACGACTGTGAAAGAAGTGGCGGTAACAGATCGAATAAGAAGGCGTTCCTTATACACTGTTCAGGTAGAGTAGTGCTGTGAAAACATAGTGCTGTGACGAGTTTGTTGACACTGTCAACGATAGGTGAAGAAATATATGGCACTATGTTGTGGGCAGATTAATGACACCGTTGAAGATATATGTGGAAATATGTAGTATCTCTGGACGCGGTGGACGCTCTTTACGTTTATAAGTGAAGTAGCGGTCCAGTTTTTTATTAAACTGTATCTGCCAGAAGTTGAAGATTTTCAGACATTTGAATAGTGACTACCTTTACGAAAAGTCGATAGACTAAGGTGAACAGTGCTAATTTTGTGGCTATGCCTTCAAATTTTTGCAGCAGTTGTTATGCATCGTGTCATAACGCAGGTGTGCAATCGGAGTGATTTATTCCTATTCGCTAATTTTGGTTAAATGCTGGATCATATTTTCAGAATTTCAGCAATTCTGTTTCAACACTTTCTCTGTAATCATTTCGCAGAATTTAGGACAATAGATTAGGCTCCACCTACCCAGCAGAAAAAGTCAACCCAACCAAAGTCGATATTGCAAGTGTTAAAGAGCTTCATCCTATTTCTCAGTCATTGTTGAAAACCATTATTCATCTGATATAATCTGCTTTTACTTTAAATCAATATGCTGTAGATAAATAGGCCATTTCTGTTTTTAAAAGATCCCTTGAACTGACTTTCAAGCGAGCATTTCTGTGCCGTTCGTTTCACGCCTCACTCACACATCGAACTCTTTCAAGTTTTCATTGGCTTTTAAATTACAAAGAAACAACTGCTGAGTGGTTATCGAACTTTTTTTGTACCCACCTTGCAGAGTAGCTCGCAGGCGATAGAATCAAATCTGTCCTAGCTGGAACTAGAGGAAAAGGAATGTGAACTTTTTCGGGATAAGGAATAAAACTCCGCTCGTGGCCTACTACAGCAGTGGCCAGCCGAAGAATACGAATCTAAGTCTCGACTGAAATGCGTATGAGCAATCGAATACAAACACTTCTCTCATAAAATCTGTTTTTATGCATGACGGATCGAAGAGTAGTCAGAGCTGTGAAACCACAGGCTTTTGCATCAGAAATTTACGATATAGGAAAAATGGATAAGCGGCTCCGTGCAGTCTTAATTGCGCTTCTATAGGAGAAACAACTTCATCATGCAATTCTTTCCACGACCATCGTGCGCTTCAGCAATCGGGAATTGTTGGCCGTTAAAGGAGAAATACGGCAGTTACCAAGTTGTCAGTTGAGTGCTGTCGCATGAGTGTCGAAATTTCTTCGAAATTACCACAGCATTCCTGTGATGATTTTAAAGAATTTTGAAGACACATGACATTCGTACTAGACGAATAATAGAAAATTTGACAGTACCTTTTGCTACGATTCGTTAGAACATTAATCACTTGAATAGGTTTTAAAGACGTGTCGTTTAGCCGCAGAAGAAGAGCTCACACACTTCTGCTAAAATGGCCTTTTTCGAGAACATTTCAAAGAAAAATTGGTTCATTTATTGAAAGAAAATTTCATTGACGAGCAATAGAAAAAATAAATAGTACTGCTTGAACTTGTCCAAGTTTGAAAGAGCGGTCAACCAATGACCTGGGCTGATCAAGTTACCAATAAGAAATCCACCACAAAATTTAGAAAAAGGTTTAGTGATTGACCGCCTCAGAATGACAGTGAATTCTCTCTTTGGTTAAATGCCAGTTAGGCAATATCGCATTTGTTTCCTTATAAAGAAACACCACCAGAAGTGACCCACATAGGCATTAAAACTTTACGGTTAATTACTGGCTTTATTTCTACTTTTTCATTGATAAGCTAACATGAAATTGACAAAAACGGTTGATTTGATCAACTTTTCAGAGTGTTGTTTTTTCTGATAGCTGTTTGTTAGAGTCGATCGTCCACACTCGTTCGCATTCTTAATGTTCTGTCTTCGTGTGCGTATCGAGGAGAAAGTTCATCAGTGGAGAACCGCTCAAATAAGGCAGCCTCACCCGGCAGCGCTCTTCTATGCAAAACCGTTGTTGTTTATAACGACCGTCTGTTGGCAATAATTGGTTTTTCAATGGGTTCAACAGCACCAACAATTATAGAGGTAGTTTAGAACTATCTGACGTAACACTGGATGGAAGATCTATAACTGCTACATAATTTTCAGGACCACTTCTTCTAAGACTCCTTGTTATGACGTTGCTTAATTCGTTTTAAACGAAAGGTGGCTTGAAACGAATCTTGTTTATGTTTGAAACATCATTTTAGGGAATGACCCTGCCTTCTGGTCTGACTCGAGTGGCTTTTCCTTCTTAACCACTGGAAACGGCTATTTTTCGTGCCAAGTCTAGCGATTCCTTTTGCTCTTCTCCTTGGCACAAATTTTTAGCAGTTTGCTAAATAATTTTGATGACAGCTTTCTTGTGTATAACACAGAATAACAGAGAAGTACCTAAACGATGTTTCTCCCTATTGACCATCGTCCGAAAAAAAAGTGGAGAAATCAATACCGAAAGCTATACAGGAAATGGATCAATACGGCAAATACAGCGGGCTAGAACTTTCAGTTATTTCTCTGCTTGAAACGACTATCGAACTTGTCCTACCCTATGCTTCCTTATTAAGACACACAAGCTTACTGCTACTGATGATCCTGCGTCCACCGACCAGGCATGAGGTTGGACCAATCATTGCTGTTTAGGTTGGTGAATGGGCAGAATGACATGGTTCCTAAGCCTTATCCTGACTCAATAACTGAAATTCATACCAGCGCATCTGCCCAGTACCAAAGTTATGTAATGGAGTCATTCGATGTTAACTCACTTTGCACCAATATGTCGAATGACTCCGCAGTGCAATCCATTCTCGGGCTACTCGTAGAACATTAAGGAAACATAAATATGTATGGCTTGTCGATCCAACAACTAATGACTCTCTTAAAACGGTGTCCTAGTTGTTCAATCTTTTAGTAGTTGAAAAAATATTTTGCACAAATCAGAGAGTTGCCCAAGAGACAACGATTAACAGCAAGCCTTGTTATCGCTTCCATGTATAAGGTGAAAGCTTCAGCTCTCGATCGCTCACCCTACTCTGCTGTGAAAATATAGGCGGCTGCTTAGTCGTCTGTTGCAAACAAAAACGCAAATACGAGTCTTCTGAGAAGGCTTTAGAAAGTGGCAAAATGATATAGAAAACCAAGTAGTAAAAATATTCTATAGCACTACCTTTCCTCTCATGCCTTACACGTCAAGAATGCTCTCATCAAAAACGTGTACCAAACAGTTAAAATTATGGGCACGGGAGAAGTGGAAAGGAAAAATCTCGAAAGTCAACGTCATCAGGGCAAGAACCATTGCGGCACCGTACTGATATACCACACTTTGGTGAGTCCTGAAATCCACTGAAATGAGAAAAGAAACTGTGCCTCACTTAAGCGTGCGATTACGGAGACAATAAACTACAACTTTTTAGTTGGCCTTTTAAAATTTTTTTTTTCTGGTAAAGTCAAGTGGATATTGAGCGCCGTCTGGGTTTTCCATTTCCTCTTTGTGTGAGTGGGAAACAATTATTGAGGAGTTCTATATAGCGAGTCAATCGATCCATCTGACTAATATTCGCATTCCATTGACCTTCCTTTCTATCTAGAGAATTTTTCGATAACGTCGACTTGCGAAATGCGAGACGTTCCTGCGCGCCCTTTGCATCCCTTTTTCGTCATTTAGTGCTTGTGAGCTCGAAATCATTTCGTAAGGATTGAAAAGAGAAAAGTGAATACTGAGAAAAGCAGCCATTTTCACTAGTGGTTCAGATTTCTCTGTATCAGTGAATACTCATTTGTTTCCCAGAGTGTTCTCCTGCGAGTAATAACTAAATTGCCCAACAGCTCGTCTAATTGACGACAGCTTGGCTTTGAAGTTTTCAAGAACTTCAATACGCGCAAAAAAATCCTTAGAAATATTTTGCAAGAAATTCCCGAAACCATGAGACCGATGCTATGGATGATTACTTTTAGTATTCCACTCAATTCGATTATGTGATGAAAAGACTCTTGTAAATACTTCCCGTCCACGAAATTTTTCTTCTTCTTACGTGAAAAGTAGAAAACACAGCGCTATGGACTTTTTGCTGACTGATACGGCGCTGATGAATTTCTTAGCGGCGAGCTGTTTCACCACGAAATTTTTCTCACACTTTTCATGCCCTACCGTATTCGTGGAACTATCGGCGAAAAAAATGTCGCTCTTGCCAACTTTTCACTCCAGTGGCCGTTTGAGTGTTTATAAGCCTCATATGACTTGAAAACCATAATAACCACGTCTATTGCTGCACTTTTCTTCTACACTGAAGTAGTCCACGGTTCCTTCAACAATGTCACTTCCCAGCTGCAGGAACTAAGAAAAAATCGATTAATATGGAGAGTGGATCAAGAATCTTCTTGCGTGACAGAGCAGCTCGGAATGAGGAAGTTTCATCCTAGCGAAGCTCCACTCAGGGAGATTTGACCCGAGACCACAACGAAGACCCTTATTTAGACAACGACAAAATGTGTGCCAATGAACCGGAAAGACGAATGCTTCACTATCACGCGTGACCTGGCGCCCTATTTCAAAATGATATTTTGACCCCGGGGTGTGTCTTGCTCGCGACCCCACGTTAACCACGTGTGGGCCAGTCCTACACGTAACATCGCGGTGAGTGGCCTTCCTGTCCAATATGGCGCCTATTTAGAAGTTTGATATTCATTAATACTTTAACCTTTTTTACACCGAATAATGAAAATATTCTAATATAAAATACGTCCAAGCTCTGTGGAAGGCGAAGTCGCCGAAACGTCAGCCATCGACCAACTACATCAAAACAACGACAACGACAACGAAGACCTTCACCAACCTCGCGTCAGCTTAAGAAGCTCAGTTTATAAGATTATATAAATAAATATATCAACTATCTATGCCGAGGTTTACAGAAAGTCGGTCCTTCGAGTATTAAGGGATGTTCCAGCGAAACATTTCCAACTTGTAAGGGACGTATTGTCATTAAGACAGAAAATCGTCTAAATGCGACAAAAGACCTACTTTCTACGCCTCTGATTAAAAAATCGAATTATTCCTAACTTTATAAAACGTAGGAAATTATACGAAGTATGCAGCTTACCAGAGTGCTCTCAACAAATGCTGAGCATCGAAATGAAACTGCTACGCATTTCATTGCGGTGCACACAAAACGAAGCCTTTTCACTGTTAAACAAATGTGTGACGCCCAGACGGGACTGTTACAGCGTACGGAAAGGCAAAGGAAAAAATTATTCATGAATACTACTCGGATCTCTTCGATGGTATAAAGTGAACTAACATCGAATGACTCCATTACATGCGTGCTTTTTGGCTGCGCGTGCCGTAGATGGTCCAGAAATATTTTGGTGTTAGGTAAATTGGTTGGAATAAATTTTAGCACCTGGGTTAGGATAAGGTTTAGGAACCACGTTATTCTATTCGTTGGTCTGCCTATACAACTAATGATAGGTCTAACTTTATGTGATGATGGGTTCGTTGACGTAATAACATCAGTTGAAGCAAGTATATGTGTTTTGATAGGCAAGTAAAGGACAGGGCAAGTCGGATGTTCGTTTTTAAGTCGAGAAATAACTGTAGGCTCTGAGCCCGCGCGGCCTTTGCCGTGCTGAGCCATTCTTGATTAAATTTTCTGTATTGGTTTCAGTATTCCTTTTCAGAGGATGTTCGATAGAGAGAAACATCACTGAGGTGCTCCTCTGTTATCCTAATATCCAACTGATTAGGAAGAACTACAAATTCTCCACCTTCATCACTAGTAGAAAGTCTAAGAGATTTCAAATTCAAAAGCTCTCTAACCTTTGTTGGTGTGTGAGGTTGAAGCTTATTTCTCTTTTTTGGTAGTGTTTATGTATGCGAAGAATTTCGTCCGAAAATAAACGAAATATGGGGTCAATATAGCTGTTTGGTAGCTCTTGTTTAAAGAAAGTTTAGTAAAAAGGTATTGGCGGTAGTTCTTTTCTTGGTACTACTTTACCTAACCTCACAAACCAACAAAAATGTGGTATGAGCCAGGTTAGAGAGCTCTTGAATTCAAAACCTATTAGACTTTCTATTAGTGATAAAGGCGGAGAATTTGCAGTTCTTCCTAGTCAGTTGTATATTAGGATAACAGAGGAGCACCTCAGTGATGTTTCTCTCTATTGAACATCCTCTGAAAAGGAATACAGAAATCAATACCGAAAATTGAATCAAGAATGGGTCAGCAAGGCAAAGGCCGTGGGTATAGAGCCTTCAGTTATTTTTCGACTTAAGAACGAATACCTGATTTACCCTGTCCTTTACTTGCTTATTAAAACACATAAGCTTATTTCAACTGATGATATTACGTCAACGAACCCATCATCATATAAAGTTATACCTATCATCAGTTCTATAGGCGAGCCAACGGATAGAATAACGTGGTTTCTGAACCTTATCCCAACCCAGCTGCTAAAATTCATTCTAACCCATCTGCCTAACACAAAAATATTTCTAGATCACCTAAGGCGCGCGCAACCAAACAGCACGCGTATAATGGAGTCGTTCGATGTTAGTTCACTTTATACCAACGTGTCCAATGACTCCGCAATGCAAGCCATTCTCGAGTTGCTCGCAGAGCATGAAAAGAAAATAAAAATGCACGGCTTGTCGATTGCGCAACTAATGACCCTCTTAAAACAGTGTCTTAGTTGTTCAATCTTCAGGTGGTCTGAAAAATATCTTGCACAAATTAGAGGGTTGGCCATGGGGCAGCGTTTAGCACCAAGCCTTGCCATCGCCTTCATGTATAAGGTGGAAGCTTCAGTTCTCGATCACCGAACCGTACTCTGCTATCGATTTATAGACAACTGCTCTGTCCTATGTTGCACACACGAAGAGATATGCGAGTGCTTTGAGAAACTTTTAGAAGATGGCAAAAATATCAAAAACAAGTAGTAAAAATATTCCACATCACTACCTTTCCTTTCATCCTTCACACACAAAGAATGTTCTTATCAAAAACATGTGCAAAACGGCTGAAATTATATGCACAGAAGAAGAGGAAACTAAGGAATCTCGAAAATCAACGTCATTAGTGCAAGAAGCGCTGCCGGAGTGTACTAGTATACCGCACTATGACAAGTCGAAACGTCCATTGAAATGAGAAAAGAAGCTGGACCTCACTTAACAGTACGATTATGGAGACAATAAACTACAACTTTTTGTCGGTCTTTTAAGGCTTATATGTGTCTAAAAAAAGGCAAATGTTTATGCAGCGCCGATTGAGTTTCACCATTTCCTTGTCGAAGAAAACAAAGCACGGGAAAAGAATTATTGCGAAGTTTTCTATAGCAAAGCCATCGTTCCACCTGACTAACACCAGCATTCCTTCATCGTTCCTTTTTCTATCTAATGAATGTTTCGTTAACGAAGAACTACAGAATACGTGACGATTCTGCATGCCCTAACTACCCACTTTCTCTCATTTGGTGTTTATAAGGTCAAATCATTTTGAAACTATTGAAAGGGTAACAAAAGAAATGTCAAAAAAACAACCATTCTCACTAGTGGCTTAAATTTCTCTGCATCAATGAATGCTGACTTATTTCTCAGAATATTCTTCTATGATTAATTACTTGACTTACGTAGCCTGATACCTGAATGGCCCGTCCTCACTGGTTGTGCGGGTCCCAACATAATCTCCATTTGTTTAAGATTTGCTGGTTAGTCCATCCCTGGAGCCTCGAGATCAGCCTGGCCAAAGTCTATCCCAGGTCTTGACCACCACGGGCAGTTGCAGCCCTTGTGGATCAGAGAGAGATTTACCACCATGCGACTTTGTTACCAGGACGGCAGGGGTTATAAGGTTCTAACGACGTCAACTTCATTTCTGGGATGGTTTGCTGAATTCCTTGCCTTAGCTCTGATCGTGGCTTTGAGGTTGTTTTGCATGTACCTAAGTATGTGTGCTATTTGTCGCTGCGCAGATAAGAAGCGATTATGCCTCGTTCAGCCCAGCAATTCTTTTTCGGCGTTGTTATGGTGAGCATGATGGTACAATTATCCGATTCTTCTGTATTACTTGAGAGCCTGATGTGGACGAGGTTTTTTGCTGTGTCATCTGTGTAATAAACTTGAGCCCTAGCACGCATATGGCACCTCAGCTCGTATTTGTTTAATTGTCCAGAGTTCTTCTTCTCAGTTCATTACCATAGTGCTAAAGCTTTGTCGATTTTGTTCGATAGTATTCTGTTCATTGTGTTTTCGGAATCTGATCGAATTGTCATGCTGGTAATGGATGTGTGTTCATTCAAGATTTAATGAGTAGGATGAGTCAAACGCATTGCCGTTGTTAATGTGTTTAATTCTAGTTTAGGGTCGTGGGGTTCTGTTTCAATTGATGTCAGCTTGGACTTTCCTATAAGCAGTTGTGTCTTTTCGTTAGCTTGTTCAACCATGGTGCTATCACGAATGTAATCGCGGTACTTGTGGATCAGAGGGGGATTCGCCACCATGTGACTTTGATGCCAGAATGGTGGTGGATCCTGGTAGTGGCTTACTCTTAGCTAGGCTTCCTGATAGGAACGCCTTTTATGATTAAGAATTAAGTAACTCAAAAGCTCGTCCATCTGATGACAACTTGACTGTGAAGTTTTCCAAAGCTTCAGTGTGCGCAAAAAATGATTAAAAATATTTTGTAAAAAATTCCCGAAACCGTGGGAGCAGAGTTATGGATGATTATTGTCAATCCTCCACTCAACTCGTATACGTGATGACAAGGCTCCTGTGCACACTTCCTGTTTAGAAGATTTTTTTGTTCTCAAGTGAAAAATCGAAAACGTGGAGCCATGGATTTTTTGCTGAATAACACTGCGTTGATGAAAGTTCTTGAGGAAAGTTGTTTCACTACAAAATTCTTTTGGCACTTTTCATACGCTGCCGTAATTGTTGAACTATTGGCGAAAAAGTGGCACTTCGACCAACTTTTCGCTTCAGTGGTCGTGTAAGTGGTTTATGTGCTTTATATGACTTCAAAACCATATTAGGGACAGCTTTATTTCACTTTTCTTATGCACTGATGTATCCAACGATTCATTCAACAATGTTACTTCCCAACCGCAGGAACCATAAAAGAAAAGCTATTAATACGGATAGTGGATCAATAATCCTCTTGCATGTCAGGAAAACGCCAAGTGAGGAAGTTCGCACAGCGAAGTTCCACTCAAGAATATTTGACTCAACGCGACAACGAAGACCTTCTTGCCGACAATGACCAGATATGTACCATCGACTGTGCAAAGCTGTGTCCAACGTGGTTGAAATTTTGGTTTAGCGTCTTCTTTGTTTGGTTATGAAGGTGTTTGACCGAATAGTTTGATATCAACTTGACCTTTCCAGGCTCTGAGGAAGGCGAAATCCCCCGATACGTCAGCTTATTCGTGAGCAAAGAATGAAACTAAGCAATTCACGTTTGCTCAACAAGAACACGAAAAATTATTCTATCGAGTCTTTTGTCGGACCTACTTTTCACATAATGCCCGCCAGAGGTGTCATCCGAAACAAAAATGAGAACTTTGGAAAGGTTGCAAAATAAAGTTACTTTTGCCAAGCTCATGTGAATTTCTTTGTATCGGTCTGGGAATCACTTCATAGTTCAGACGACGCACCATTAGTTAAATCACAGCTATAGACGGATTGAAATGATCTATCGGTTTATTGAAAGAAGATGCTAATAAGGGATTGACCTCTCCCACTGTTTAAAGTGTAATATTGCAGAATGACAAGGCTTTTAAGCAGGCGTTTTTTGACCAAAACTTTTCAATCGAAGTGCTTAAATAGTTAGGCACAAGATACAAGTGTCGTTTTTTCTTCAGCAATCACGAGGCTCTTATTGCAACGTTTACTTCCTAACGAAAAGAGCATACACGACCCAATGGTAGCTGGACGTTTGGGTAGTATCGCTTTCTTCAGAGCCTAGAAGCGTACACTGATAAGTAATTTACTAGAACGGGTTTTTCAGTAGTAGAAAAAAAGAAAGAAATTTGAAACATAATAGAACGATAACAGCTTCAGGAAAAACGTATCCTTTTTTACCTACCTTCCACCTACTAAGAACAGCCGCTTGTCGTCGCACATAGTAGATGACTGAACCATTCCATTCAAAAGATCGATTCTGAGGTAATTATTTTTCGGATTTTTATTTTTCCGTTTGCACTGTTTGGAGTTTCCGCAGTAAATTACGTACCGGTGTGCCTTTCCAAGTTCTGACGAAGGCTGTACTGTCGAAGCTTCAGCTACCGTTGTATTGTTTGTGTTTTTCTGGACGGAAGTAAACGTGTGCTGTATAACAACAACGCAATTGCTGAAGAGGAAAGCAACACATTTATAATCTGTTGTAGAGGATAATAGAAAGTCGATCTTGGAAAAGGCAAAATAACTGCAAGCTAGTAACCCGAATACCCCCGTAACTCCGACAAATATCAACGAATCCAAAATTTCAATCGCGTTGTGAGCAATTTCTTCGGACCCTCGTCATCCTTTATTAGTCTTCCACCTTTTGATGGAGGCGTACCCCTTAGAGTTTACATGACTAGCATGTGTAGCTATATATGCCTGCGTCACCTTAAAAAGTTTGTCTGAGATATTGGACGAAACCGCAGGCAAGGCATTCCTTCCTGCGATTCATTTTTGGAGTTTTGGATTCAAAACGCCTCGAGAGCTTTACGCAGAAGATTCAGATTACCGTGGGAGTGCTCCTCTCCTCTCTTTTTTTATTCTTGCACCTCTCATGTCTTAGAGAATTAGAAATTTATCCAAATTATCATAAAATGTTCTTCGCTACATTTATCCTTCTCTATGTGCTCACTTAACCGATTTGCCATATCCAAGCATGTTTCGTCAACGATACGCCGGATGCGTTTTGTTCTTTAATGTGGGCATGTATGATAGGGCTTCTCCTACTAAAAAAAGCGGAAAAAAACACCAACCATAGTTTCGACGTTTCACAAACTACCCATGGAAAACTCTTTGTATTGACGAATGCGTTCGCTCATTATAACGCGCCTTCACAGTTATTTATCCAGATCCTCAAAAGGAAATAGAAAAATTGTAATCATAGCTATCGACCTCCTCTACCCTCTTAGTGCTAATCAGAACTCGCTCGATTTTCTATTTTTTAAGTAGAAAACTTTTACTTGATGACTCTGCAACTCACTGTATGGAGCAAAGTATATATTTTCAGTCGCGTCTGTAACTTTTTATGGAGTCCATTGTACGACTAACAGCTAACACATAAATCAACCTCAAATGATTTACACTGTTTCACGCTTCAAAGCAGTAATGGGCAATATTTGCCATAAAATTCTCTTTCAGTGTACAGAAGATGTAAGCGGCATCCGGAGGAGTCATGCGGATTTCTGAGAGATGTTCGACTCGTCGCTCTAAGAATGAAGTCGAGCCATGTACAGTTCCTGGCCGCACTATTACAAATGTGAGACCAGATCGGCACGGCAATCAGCTGCTTATTGCGACCATGCGTTGTCATTATTTATAAAAAGCAAAGCATTAACAAAAACTGTTGCGAATCTCCTTTTTCTATCTGTAGACCTCGAAGTCCACATCGAAGCACATTGCTTCATTTAAAAGCAAATGGCACTGTTTTGTTTCATTTGATCGATTTTTATGTTTTCCGCTTCCACATTGATTTATTGGCTTTCGCTTCGAAGTAGCTGCATATGCAGAACTAACATCGAGGAACAGCCGAAACATCGCGATGAGAAAATAGTAGTGGATACTAGAGGTGATGAAATATTATGAATGTCTTGGAATCCTTAGATGGGGAACGTGGCTTGGTTATTAAATCTCCTTCAATGTGATTTTGCATAGCCTTTGTGCCTTAAGAAGATACTAGATTTTTATATAATGCTGAGATATTGGCAAAACTCCGGACCGCAGGTGTATGCGGTGGGGGAACGAACCCGCGACCCGGATGGTGTAGTGGTGAAGTGCGCTGCTCCCAGGTAAGGACAACAGCGCGGGATCGTTTCCCACCGCATACACTTGCGGTCCGGAGTTTTGCAAATATCTCAGCATTATATACGAGTTATATTTCGCAACATACCCTACCATTAAAAAAAGAGGCAGTAAATAAAAGGGTTGAGATTGTGACCATACTTGATTTTGTTGAGTGAAAACGCACGAAAAAGCTGAGACAGCAAGACAGCACCTAGCTAGATCTTAATAATATTTAGTGGGCCTCACTGCATTTTCACAGCTTTGTCACCAAGGTCTAAGATCTGGCTTAATTCTCACTTACATCATTGCTCACTTCGAAGGTGGTTATGCGAAATTAAGTGTTTCATGGGAACAGGATACATTTTATCTCACATAATACCCTGGCATGAAAAGCAATAGGCACTAAATAAAAGGTCCATTCATTGTAAACCGACATTCATTCAACCTCGGTATAAGTGATCTGTGTGCCTTTTTTCATGTTAAGCTAACGCGACGTTGTTTCTAATATTTATTCGGCTAACGTTTTAACGTTTTCGTCTTCCTTTGAGCCGTTGATCCGAGTCGCCGTCCACAGTGGTTTCTCTTCTCGATGTGGCGTCTCTGTTGCGCATCGATCCTATATTCTTTACTGGAAAATCTCTCGAATGACTCATACTCACCTGGCGATGCCCTTATACACAAAATTTTTCATACAGATAGTCGGGATTGGTTGGTAGTAATTTGTTTTTTTCCACTGATTCCATTGAGAGATATTCCACTAAAGATGGTGAGGCTCGATATGCGACGAAGACACCACATCGAGAAGAAGGAAATCTGTGGACGTCGACTCGGTTCATTGGTTCTGAGGAATACGAAGACGTCGATACCTTAGGCGAATAAATATTTGCTAACAGCCTCGTGTCGTTTTATCAATAAAACGAGGAATATTGAAAAGTTATACACTGTGATTTCGAATACAGCCTCGGCTTAACTGGTGTTCCAAAGCCGATTTGTATTTTCCAGATCACTCATACCGACGTGTGATTGCTTGTTAGTACCCAATGTGTGTGAATACCTCCGAAAGTTCTTTGAATGCTGCAGTAAAAAAAAAAGAGGTGTGAGTGAGAATCATTTATGAAGAGCAAAAATGCTAAGGCTGAAACAAAATCCTAAAACGAAACCTGGTCTTTTAGCAAAGTTATATGGCTGACACCGTGCCTCCAGGAGTGAAAAATTTTCAGTGGATGACCGAACATAGTTCTTTTCGAATTTCTGTTTCAAACTGTGTCTCATCATATTCTTCAGCCAACAATATGAGACTCTTTTTCAGTTAAAACGTAGTGTTTTCCTCTCGTCTCATTTTGAAGACGTTCAATTTTTAATCAAATAACTACTGGTATACGAAATATTCTTAATGCAGTGCACTTTATTGCAGTTCTTCACGCTCCCTTGATTATTGAACACTTTCCCGGTTAACCAGTTTATTGATTTCACAAGAAAACCGTTTAAAATATCATATAAATCGATGGTTCGTTCCAAGTAGTCGTCGGTCGCCTTTTTTTCATGAGACGGTGGCAACTGCCGAGACGAAATTTGCGGCAAACGGTCCCGTCGCCAGCATTCGCACCACTCTGTTCACCACGCCTTGCCACATCTCTCTACTCCAGTTCGCCATGATGATATTTGTGGTCTGCACAAAATTTTTTTCCTTTCAAAACAAAGTTGTGCAGAATTTGGATTTCAAACCGTGAGCGTTCCTGAAATTGTCAGCGCCGTGGCGGGAAGAGGCATGATATTCATGGCAGCGTTTAAGGCACAATTTGCAGCAGTGCATATGGCAGTCACGGTATTGCCGATGATGATGCAGGTATTCATATTCGCCATGCCCACTACTGCAAAAAGCTCGTTTACTAAAACTATTTTTGTTTCTATTTTTCGCTCTTTTGCTATTTGTATTAATTCGCAATAAAACTACTATTACAAAGAATTTTGCTATCATTACTGCATGAGCCGTCATGTGCTGTGCTCATCCTTCACGTTTCTTCCATTCCATTCGCTTCCATCGCATTCACTGTCTTCGAAGGTCGTCCAATGTTTCGCGTGTTGCAAATCCAAGCAGTGACCTTTCTTTCATCTCGTCATTGACCAATAATTCACTGCTTTCTTGATGAATAGACACGGGGTTTTATCACAGCATTCGGATGCGATAGCTAACCTTCTGGCTGGATCGTTTTCCAGGGCCCAGAAAAATCAAATCGACATGAAATTTTTTAGCCAAACAGTTTCGCAACCTAAGCCGATGAATTTGATGCACAAAATTTATCTGCGCAATAAAAAACTTCTTTTAAACAGCTGCCGCCCGCAAGACAGTGAGTAGCTTGCACCTATCGAACTGATGCTTTACTAAGCCTACTCAATTAACCACAACGTTGGTAGTCACTATTTAGATTATTCAGCTGAAACGAACTTGTGATACAAATTTCATTCTGCTATCTTTTCGATGCCTTGGCCATCCTCACACTGATCCGACTCGATGGTCCATCGCCGTTCGTCGTATTCTTCTGAGTCTTCGTAGTAGCGAGTCAAATCTTCAGAAGCGAACAACCACCCGAATGACAAGCTCACTCAACTGTGTTCCTTCTACATAATATGGTCGTTGAATAATTGCCGACTGATAGCAATTTCTTTTCATCCCGACAATGTCGACATAAAAAGAAATTATTGACAGTCGAGAATTAGTGAACAACCGTCCTCTCTAAAATAGACATTACCGAGTGATATTCTTATTTAAGTGGTGCTCCATCGGAGAAGATTAGACTCCATACGACGACGAAGACCCACAACGCCAGGAGCAGCGACTACGGGCCATAGATGCAGTTCTTCGGCTCTCATGAAGACGAAGGTGTCCAAATCTAAGCCCGGTAAAAGTTGTTTGACAACCTCGTGTGCAGTTAACAATCATAACAAATTTATTGATCATTCACTTCGAGATCAAGTGAGAGTTGGTCAGTTAATTAAAACGGTGAGTATTGAAAAGAAGCTGTTTATTATACGAATTAAAATTTGTTCACCAAGTTTTACCTGCTGAGGTTACTACAGTGTTTGGCTGAGTAGGTCGCATATTAACTTGATCACTCCAGGCTCTGGAAAGGCACAACAGCCGAAATTCAAGAAAGTAGTGAATTTGTGTTTTATCTCATGCCGCTTGAGGATTTTGATTTTTTCATGAATGCCGTAGAATGCTGGTTGGGTGGACTGTGCTTTGAACCTTACGACTTGCCAAGGAAAGGTGTTCCCATGTGGATTGAAAGGGAACGTTATGGAGTTGGTCGAACCAAGAGCTTGGTGACTCGTGGACATGGAGTACATCATTAAACACTCAGCTAAACCTCAACGCTCACCTTCCCTCCTCCGTTTTAGGAAACTGAATATAAGAGAGATGTGGTTTTCACGACTAGCTGGCATGGTCATCTACAAGATTTAACAATTTTCTTTTAAAAAGCAAGAGCAAAAATTGTTTGTACAAATTACTTAAGCTGTGCAGAAAATAAGCTTCTTCAGATTGGATTTAATCCTTCTACGATCTACGCTAAAAAAGCGATCTTCTGCAATTATTTGGACCCTTTTTTCTGCAGATGCGTAATACTTTTACTGGAAAAAGCGCAGTACGTTAAATGAGAAAAGAATCAACTCAAGCAATCTGAACTAGACATTAATGGTAATGCATAATAACAATAATGGTGTGAATATCAAAGTCATTTTATTTAGAAAAATTAGAGAAGAAACAAAAAAAACATCTTCTATAGAATACTAGCTGAGGGAAAGGCAAAACGAAGGACCCGAGTGGTGTGGCGGTGAACGCCTAAGCCCCCGAAAAGGGTAATAAACCTTTGTTCCTTATCGCAGACACCCGCCGTCTGAAGTTTTACGGATCCCTCGACTTCGTCCTTTTTATTTTTATCGCTTTATTTTACATGACCCGCCATCGCATTCAATGTGCGGGTCCCATTGTTTCTTCCACACTGCTTGTTTCTCTCGCAATCATCGTCCACAAACGCTTTCAAAAATTTCGTCTTTGGATTCGGTGAAAGCTAAGTATTACCAGCTGCCATTGGGTTAACAGAAACCAATTGGCATTGAAATGGTTGATAGGCGGCGTTGACAGTGAGTTGACCCAAAATGACTTGGATTATAGGATCAGAGAGGCCGGCTGCACGACCCTGTTGTTCGAGAACATCAAACACCTGGAAAACAGTTTTCACTAACTGGTTGAGTTTATGTTGAGCTTTTCAATTAAACTATCTAAGGCCGTGCAAACAATGTTAATATCAAGATGCAAGCGGATTTCTTAGAAATTGATGCTCTCATTGAAAGCAACTGAAAAATGCGAACTCACTGCTTGCATTACAATACGCATCACAAATTCTCTGGCTCCATTTTCACTCGTTGAAATACCAGGAGCCTGAGCACTTGCACCTGCTGCCATTGAGTAAACCATCTGGACTGGCACGGTGAAGCCGGTAACCTTGAAGGTCCTTGTGCTCATTGTGGCTAAATCTCGCCGTTTTCTTCCGAATAAATACGAGTCGAACGTAAACATCACAATGTTGCGAATATGTAAATGAAAATTCTTTAGTTTCTATTTATTTATTTCATACGACATTTCCTTCACGTAATGCTATAAGGATACTAGCACTTCTCGCGCTGGATTCGCTCTCTGGCACCCATCATCGACGAAGACCTTGCAAGTTTTGCTCGTGCACTCGGCTGCTGCTTGTAGATTTTACTCTCGCCATAAATGAAGTTGAATGATGGCCAATCCAACCACCCCTGGAGTCTTGGCTAGCCTAGCCACTGAGTTTTGTATTGCAAACAGTGGACTATGCCCAGACAAGCGCGGTACGAAAGTCAGGTCCACCGAGGGATAAGAGGTTTCGTGAAACCGAGACGACAGCGAACCAACAGCGCCTTCGTTAAAAGTTCACCTGTATCACCTGTAGTCCCGTTGATCGTCGAATGACTCGAGCGGGCCCCAGTAAACCTTCCATTTTTCCCTGTCGCGTGCAAGAGTAGCCCAGTGGGTTCTGCTCGCTCTAGCGACTGCTCGTAGAGCATCGTATCTTTCTTCTAAGCTCTTCGTGAAAAACTCTGACCATCGGGTCTGTGGTATTCCAACAGAACGTTTGACATGCCGAGAAATCCAATCACTAAAGGCTCTTGTCCATCGATTGTCGTTCATGCGCATTACGTGTCCGGCCCCTCTTATTTTCAACAGTTTGGCGTATAGAACGACTTTTTTGACTTTTAACCGTTGAATCACGTAAAGGCTTCGCCTCCCTTCTCTCGCTTGCTTGACGAGAGGTGCTCCTAGCATCGTCCTTTCGAGTGAGCGTTCAATAACGCTGAGTGATTATCTCTCATCATGCTTACGCAGTGACCAGATTTTTGATGCATACGTTAAGGTAAGAAGTATAGCGTAGACGAAAAGGTGGGCGCGGAATCGGGTGTTCTTTGTTCTCTTTACTACATGTTAAAAGCTTTCCAGGCCGCACGTTTCTTTGTGCTTAACTTAAAAACTACTCACGGTGCTGTTGCCCGTGCAACTACCCTAGTGTTGTCTGCGTGGGATGATGAGTGGAACCGAACCAGGTCAAAAAATCAATTTAAAAAAAAAGGCGGCAGGTTACGTGTAATAATGAGCCATTTGTCTTTCCAGTTTATCTTTTTGCTTTTGAAATTTATCCAAACTTTTGAAGAGCTTTGCGCGTCGATATTTATGATTCCCGCGCTAGGATCCTGACAGTAACTTTGACACCATAACCCTCATGCACAAGTTTCCTATTTGACCGTAACGGATGTCGAATTTTAATTTTTTCATATAAATGATGCTTTATGCGGGCACAAAGTGGCATACGCTCTTTCTAATGTATTCCTCATCGAATGCCTCGATGGTTGAAATCGCTCTGCAGTTCACATGTGATTGAAACCCGTGCCACAGGCTCACGAACCTCTCCTTCCCGCCGCAGTCGGGAATTTGGTACCACCTCTAAAAGGATAGCAGCATTGAATCGATACAACGGTAAGCCACCGTCGATGTATGGGGTAGACCATCCAAGCATGCAATCACCTTTTACAGTGCTTGACGAAACTGAATGCATGGTGCATCTAACAAGGATCGATCAACACCGAGCGCTTCATCTCTTCTCATTTTAAAAAGAGTACCTTAAACAAAACTAGGTTTGAAAAATTATTTTAGGGAATGACCCCAGCTTTTGTTCTGACCAGGGCGACCAATGGTTTAGAGGTTCCTTCCTTTTCTCTTCTGATGTGCACACATTCTTAGCTATTCGTTACATGTGTTTGATAAGTGCTTTTTTCTCTGTTAAGGATGAAAGAAAAAGCAGCGAATGTTTTCAGTACTTAATTATGGATACCATTTTGTTATCTATCAATTTTCTAAGACCTATATTCGGAGGTTTAGAATGGTGGCCTGCTAACAGCTCGGTTTCACGTCTAAATTTCATATACTTTCATATACAAACACATATTTCATATATTCCGATTGTCTGTTTACTATTTCGAAGCACTTTTCCATTTGCTTTGTGTGGAACAGACAATGGAACAGCAGTCTGTATATCGACAGCAGAGTGAGGATCGGCGATCAAAAACTGGAGTTGCCCCATTACACATGAAAGCGATTGCAAACTTTGGCGCTAATCGCTGTTCCATAGGCAACTCTCTAATTTTGCACAATGCCTTTCCGAGCACCTAAAGATTGCACAACTAAAAAACCGCCTTATGAGAGGTATTAGCTTTTGATTCAATAGGCCTTACATATTTATTATCACTCATGCTCTAAGAGAAGCACGAGAGATTGGCTTTCGTTGTGGATTCGTTTGTCACATTACTATAAAGTGACGTAACATCGAGTGACTCGATTGCTTGTGTGCAGTTTCGTTGCGCACACCGTAGGTGAGCAAGGAATATTTTGGCATTAGATAAAGGAGCTGGTGTGATTTTTCGCAGCTGGGTGTGGTTGATCTTTAGAAGTCGTTTTATTCCATCCACTGGTCCGCCTACAGCACTGCTGATATACCCATAAGCTATGGCGAATCGGTGGGTACTAGATCATCAGTAGAAGTCAACTTTCATGTTTTAGTAAGCAAAAATAGGGCACGAAAGGTCGACTGATCACTTTTGAGTTGAGTGATGACTGAGAGGCTCGAACCTCACCGTATTTTTCGTGTTTATTCATCCCACTCTTCTTATTCTTATAGTTCCCGATATCGATTTTTATACTCGTTTCGAAATGGTGGTCAATAGAGAGACACTCTTGTAGATGTTTTTCTGTTATTTTAACTTCCAACTAAGATTGACTTCGAAACCTCATGTAGAGAACATTTATCACCATTTCCACCCAAGCACAGATGGACAGGTTCTTTGGATTATTAAATAAACAGCCACAGTAAACAAAATTCACGTGGGAAAAACCAACCAAGAACCGGCTCCTGCTTTCGAACATCTAAATAAAGCTTTTAAAAAGTGCCTACTTCAATAAATAGCAAAGAAGAACCAGTGGTGAAAAACTACAAGCGTACCTCCTCCCCTCTCATACTTTACACGTAAAAAAGCACTCACTAAAAATGCGCGCCGAATGGCTATAAATGTGTGTACAAGAGAAGAGTGAAGGAGCAAATCACTAAACTTGGCACAAAAAGTAAGCACTTTCAATGGCTGCGAAGCAGAAGTCGCATGGTTCAGACCAGAAGATGAGTTTTTTCCTCAAAAAATGTATCACACCTAAATAAGGTTCCTTTCAAAGTACCTTTCATGTCAAGCTAAATAAGCTGCTCCATTAAGAGATGCCTAAGAAAAGGTTTTCTTGAAAATTCTGCTCCAGTTACTGACCCCACACTCTGTACCCCAGTGACCGTCAGTTAGCCCGCAACCGCTTCTGTGATCGTTTGTACGGCTCGAAAAGTTGTGTAAGTTATGCTAACGAGAGAGATCGGGATTGCATAACTACCGGAGCAATGCATTCACTGTCATGTAGAACACGCCGAACAATTCGTTTCGTCTAGACAGAAAAAAAACTAGAAAAAAGAAATAGAATTAGCCAAGACACTGCTGTGATTACACGTGGGACATAAAAGCACAATGACAATGATTTTGAAGTGACCGACAGAATCCTAGCGCAGGAATCGAAAACGTCAGCGCTCAAGGCTCTTGAAGCGTTTTAGATAATTTCAAAAGCCGAAGAATAAACTGCAAAAATGAATTAATCACTACTATATATGACTTGGCTCGTTTCATCGAATTGATTTTTAGATCTGGGCAGGTTTCACTCGTCGTCCTACGTCAGCAACACATGGGTTCTTCCACTCGTAACAGCACGTTGAGTAGTTTCGCAACAAAGCGGCATAAAGCATATATTTGATCTCTATTAATACTATAGTTACATGGAAATCATTAGGCAAAATACCACACTTTGGTGGAGACGAAGTCGAAACGTCAGAGCTAATCCTGACAAAAACAGCAATTGATACCTAGCACGCGTCATGTCAACAAGTTCAATAGATTTTATATATAAAAAATATATATGGATCTCATATTAATGCCGACGTTTGCAGAAAGCCGTTCATTTAATCTCTGATTAAACAACTGGTCCCACCTGGACCCGCAGCACATCCAAACACTGCAGTGATAGTGAGAAGAGAAAGCAGCACTGGACGTGTCGCAGATGTTGCAATGTTCGCCAGGCCGTTCATTTCCAACAGAATTACACCTGAAAAAATTAAGGAAGTTGCACCTATTGAAGGAAATGAATTGAAACGAGAATTCCACATTTTCGTACAGTTATTGTGAAAGCAGTGAATTTCACCTAAGCATTCGAACTCAGTGACCATGATACTGATACAAGGATGCGTGGATCTCTTTGATGTTCCCAAGAGTTTTACATAAGTGGAGGCTTCTCGAGTCAAAGAAAAATTCGAACCAACATTTTGATAAGGCCTTGACATTAAGAGATGTCATGCGCTTAGGTGTTTTGATATAGACACTCAGAAGTGACGTATAAAATGAAAATGACGTATGTGAAAGCGATCACTTGAAGATAATTCAACGAATGAACTGATTTCTCAGAGGGTAGAGCTTGAATTTTATGTAGCCATATTATTTCCGCTTCAGTGACATTAAATTTTAGCTTTTCCACAACTAAGAAAATGCAGAATCGAAAGAAAGCAGAGTCGTAAAAGTGCGCTTTTGCGAAAAAATTCATCTACAGATACATCAAATGACAACAAGGAAGCAAAAAGTCGAATGACAACGAGGAAACACAACTTTCGGCTTGCAAAATTCTCAGCAGGTGATTCCTTAGCAGTAAGTATCGCCTTCATTCGGCTCCACTGGTTTGACTTTTCAATGCTCTATGGATATGAATGAGATCGTGCCTTTGACGGCGAGCATACTCGATGGCTCAGAGAAGATTATCTTAAGAATTTCACTACTAAAGATTCAAGAGCTGAGCCATGATAAAACGAATTTTTTAGAGCGTAATGTGTTGTCGGATCTCTTTGGTAGTCTGCACAGACCGGAGCTATACCGAATTAAGAAAGACAATTGAGCGTGCTTTAGGAATAGTATCGCAATGACACTTAACTGTAACTTCTTTTGCCACCTTTTCAAATGTTTCAAGCTTCTAGAAAGAAGCAAATGCTTGGAATTTGTTGTCTGAGCCTTTCAGTTTTTCCTCTACAGTGTAGGAAAAGCAAAATTTGTTATTGATCTGTAGCGAAACAAACATTCAATTTGGCTAATAACTGCACTCCTTTCGTTGCTATTTCTTCTCAATGAGAAATCTTTTAGGAGCGAATACTTATCAATTGGTGAAGAAGTCTTTGCACCATGTCAGTATTCCTTTTCTAGACTCTTTGCGATTGTGTGCTGAAATAATTCCCCAATTGCTATGAGTTATTTAAAAGAAATGTTGCAAAACACGAGAGAGATGGAAAGTGGGAATGACCCCGATTATGACGATCACAGTACTGTACGGCACGGTACAGGTTCAGCAGCTCCTATCCATCCGAGGTCGTACGTTTAACACCAGGATTGTCTGGGAACACTTTACTCTCTGCACTCCAAGTGACAATGCTGTACACGTTTCATTCCAGAAGGTCGGTGGGAATCTGCTCGCCAGCAGTTTGCGACATTCATAAGAATATGAAAATTTTAAAACAGCAACTGAACCGATGTCTAGAGATCTTGAAGACATTCGTGTGCGAAGGAGATGCGGCGAAACGAATAGAATGTAAAAAGAGTTAAGATACGACGAGTTTCAAGTTTGTTTTATTTTATTCCACACGATCCATCATACATCTGTTGAAGAATCGTGTGGAATAAGATAATGCAAAAATGAAATGAAATGAAACAATACTTTTAAGAATGGCCTGCTTGTTAAATTTAAACCTTAGGCAATGAAGGCACATCGGCTTAACATTAACAATGAGCTTGTTGAAAAAGCTCACAAATGTGAAGTTTTTCAAACATTTTCACTACGAATGGCATCTATAAGTGTCACCATTGTGTTAGGGAGTGGCAGCAAGACACCTATAAATGCCACAGAGCGAGGCCAAAATTTAGGTGTCGCTCACTAGAAATACGCCAAATTAAGTGTCGTCGAAATACTGTTAAAGACTTCTCTTGTTTGCTCTCGAAATACTTAAAAATCATTTATAAGATATTTCCATTACCAGGTGAGCAGCGTTAGTGAGCGATGAATGTGAAGCGCTTACACAATTCCAGTGCTATACGAATTCTCGAACACCGAGTTTCTCCTAAACCATGACTAATAGAACACATTGCCAACGGTTTGGAATCATCAGCCGTTTTATGAGATTTTCATGAACGCTTGCTAAAGGTGAATAAACACCTCTGTAATATTACAATAAATTTCGAATCGCCCACTTCTACGAGTTGTTTCGTCGCAGTGTTACATGCACAATACATGCTGATGAAAACAGGAAGAGAAGGATATTTGGCAGAAAATACCTGCTGTCACCATCCTTTCTCCTTAACAGTTGTGTCAGCGCCTTGTATGAATTACACGACTCAACAACCAACCCAGTAGTAGGCAGCACCATTTCATTTAATTCATACGACCCATCATCACGCCCAATGTGAGCACCTCAGCACTTCTCACGTTCATATTCGTTTCCTCTTCTTTGCTTGATTTCACACAACTACGAAGACCTTCGCTGCAATAACGACTGGCTGTAGCCCATCGTCTACGATCAATTCTGCTCTGAATAAGACAAACACGTTAAAAAGGTGGTTGATTAGAAGTATACATGACAATCTGCTGTTGGTTTAATCATTCGAAAAGCTATTAATCAGCCATGCAATTTTAACTTATAATTTACTGCCTACTCTTTTTGAAATGCAGGGTATATTGCGGAATATAACTTCAATGATGCTGAGATATTTGCAATACTCCGGGCCGCAGGTGTCTGCGGGAGGAAAGAACGCGCAATTATCGTTTCCGGACAGTAACGCGTTCAATGTTTTTCTTAAATAAGCAGACACGAGGTTGTTAATATAGAATTCATTAGAACACAATTGCTGACGTTTCGGCGGTTTCGCCTTTTTCAGAGCCGTTTATTTGTTGTAAGTATTTAAGTTAGTTGGTGGTTAGCCGCCGCACAGAGTAATACATGGTCGATAACTCATGTATTTTTTATAACTCATGTATTTTTTATCTAACTTATCTAACGACTAACTAACTTAAATACTTACAACAAATAAACGGCTCTGAAAAAGGCGAAACCGCCGAAACGTCAGCAATTGTGTTCTAATGAATTCTATATTAACAACCTTGTGTCTTCTTANNCATGTATTTTTTATAACTCATGTATTTTTTATCTAACTTATCTAACGACTAACTAACTTAAATACTTACAACAAATAAACGGCTCTGAAAAAGGCGAAACCGCCGAAACGTCAGCAATTGTGTTCTAATGAATTCTATATTAACAACCTTGTGTCTTCTTAATGAAGAAAAACATTGAATTATCAATTATTGCCGAGGTTAACAGAAAGTCGGTCTTGGGAATTGCTAAGTAACACGTTCACCACCACACCATGCGGGTCCTTCGTTTCGCCTGTCTCTCAGCCCCAGTTCTATCGATCTATTGCCATCAGCAATCACCATCAGCGAGCAATCAATCAAAGCATTGCACAGCATAAGTTGGTCGGTTACCGGCCTTGTAGGCATGGCGCACATTGCGGGAGGAATGGTACATGCCACCGATGGCGTTGCAAACAGAACGCATCTGGAAACACCCGCCACTCCTGACATCGCACCGTAGGCTAGCTAAGATACCAGATACATTAATCTGCGGATGACTGAGGTTGGCTGAGAATGACTGGGACACGAGGTGCTTATTTATTTCTTTATTTACGTACAAACTGACGTTCCGGCGGATTTCGCCTTCCTCAGAGCCTGGAAGGGTCAACTTGACAGCAATCCATTCGGCCAAACACCTCCATAACCAAACAGAGAAAACGCTAAAGCAAGATTTCAATCACATTTAGCATAGCTCTGCACACTCACCGCTTTCTATGAGTCTTCCACTGAGTACATCGCGTGAAGACCGACCGCACAGAATTCACATGGAAGCGTAATGTGTCCCTCCCATCAGAATAACAGGTTTATATACTGTCCAATATCACGCGTGATAATGAGGCATTCCTCCCTGCGGTTCATTTTCGGATTCTTGGAATTTATCCAGAATGCCTCTAGAGTTCTGCGCGCTTGTGTTCTCGATTCTTGCGCGAGATTGTAACACTTACTTCAAAATCTTCTCCGTTATGTCTCTGCGTGCTATGCGTGCCTAGTGGAGTATTTGGCTTACGTTTGCCGACTAGGTGTTTTTTTATACGCACGCAGATTGGTCTACCCGTTTCGCCAACGTATTCGTCCTCGCACGCTTTACAAGTGATCAGATAGACTGTACCCGAACTCATGCAGTCACCGTCTCTACCAAAAAAGCTAGGAATGAAGTGCAAAATGGGCGCGAACAACAAAAAGTAGGAGCAATACAATTACCACCATTTCCTCAACCGTTCTTTAGACAGCAAGAGCCCAATAATAAAGTTGATGTTAAATTTCGGATGTTTACGAATGACACTTTCAAAGTCCTTAATCACTATCGCGCTAAAAGATACTGCTCCAACCTCACTGAAATACAAAAACGTTGCATGCGGGAGGTATGAGAGGTGATAAAATCGAAAAACATAATACTATCAGTGAGTGATAAGGGTGGAGAGTTCGTTGCAACTCCCTATCAGTTAGATGTTGAGATAACGCAAAAGCACCTTAAAGATGCTTCCCTTTATCGTCCATCATCTGTGAAGGAATTTAAAAGTCAATACCGAAAGTTAAACAACGAATGGGTTAAAGTGGCAAAAGCGGCTGGGTTAAAACCATCAGTTATCTCTCATTTCAAAATGGACTTACCAACATGACCCGTCTTGTACTTACTTATCAAAACCCATAAGTTAGTATCCAGCGATGATCTCGTGTCTACCGATCCATCGTTATTTAAGGTTAGACCTATCATTAGCTGCGTGGACGGGCCAACGGATAGAATAACGTGGTTAATAACCCTAATACTTACTCAGTTGTTAAAGTACATTCCAGCTCATCTAACAAACCCCGAAATGTTGCTGGATCGTCTACGTAACGTGCGACCCAACAGCATATGTGGTGGAGTCCTTCGACGTCACTGCCCTCTATACGAACGTGTCGAGTGACTCCGCTATGCAAGCCATCCGCGGGCTCCTTATACAACACGAAGGAGCAATAAACATGTACGGCTTCTCGATTCAGCAGTTGATGACACCCTTAAAGGAGTGCCTAAACTGCTCAATCTTCAGATGGTCCGGGAGGTATTACGCACAAATGAGAGGGCTGGCAATGGCACTACGACTGGCACCAAACCTTGCCATTGAATTCATGTCTAAAGTGGAAGCACCAGTTATCGACCTCGGTCCGTTACTCTAATGTAGATGTAAAAATGACTGTTTGGTCATTTGTTTAACACAAGAAGAAAGTGACAAATGTTTCGAGTTGTTGAACGAACAGTCAGGGTATATTAAATTCACCCGAGAGAAACTATTTTTGAACGTGCAAATTAGTCTATCAGAAAACGGCTACATTACAAAATGGTATCGAAAGCTAAGTAGTAAAAAAATCCTCGTTCATTACCTCTTCTCTCACCACTCTCACACGAAAAGGGTGCATATGAGAAACATGAATCGAACAGCTACCAGCGTGTGCACAGGAAGACAGCAGAGAGAGGAGTCTCTTAACATGGCGCATCAAATAGCCATTTTTATTGGCTACGAAACTGTAGCTCGAGATAAGTGTAGAGGAAACCACTAGTACCCCAACGATACATTAGCGAAACGGGCAGATCCCTCTGTGTCCGCATAAAAAAACTCCTAGCAGGCAAACGTCTACCAAATACCCCACTAGGCACGCATAGGACCCAGAAACACAGCGGAGAGGACTTTGAAGTACGTCTCATGATCATCGCACAAGAATGGAGAACACAAGCGCGCAAAACTCTAGAGGTATTCTGGATTAACTCCAGAAATCCGAAAATGAACCGCAGGAAGGAATGCCTTGATATCACGCGTGATATTGGACAGTATATAAGCCTGTTATTCTGATGGGAGGGGCACATTACACTTCCACGTGAATTCTGTGCGGTCGTTCTTCACACGACATGCTCAGTGGAAGACCAATAAAAAGCGGTGAGTGTACAGAGCTATGTTTAAAAAAATCTTGAAGTTGATAATTGAAATCTTGGTTTAGCATTTTCTTTGTTTGGGAATGGAGGGGTTTGGCCGTGTAGACTGCAGTCAACTTGACCTTTCCAGGCTCTGAGAAAGGCGAAATCCGCCGAAACGTCAGCTAGTACGAAAATAAAGAAATAAAATAGCACCTCGTGTTTGCCGAACAGTAGTAGAAAGAATTATTCAATCAATGCCGAGGTTAATAAAAAGTCGGACTTGGGAGTTAAAATAGTACTTTTAAGAATGGCCAATCTCACTATTTGTTAAATTAGAACCTTATTCAATGCAGGCCCGTCAGCGTAGCATATACAGTGAGCTCGTTAAAAAGCCCACAAAGTTGTTGCCTACATAGCGATCACCTAGTTGTAAAGTTTTTTAAAACTTTCGCGACGAATGACGCCTATAAGTGTCACAATGATTTTTGGTAGTGGTTGCAACACCTGTAGATGTTATAGAGCGAAGTCAAAAATCAGGTGTTGCCCACTACGCAAAAGCACGAAATTAAGTGTCGTCGTAAAGGCGTTAAGGACTTTTCTCGTTTGTGCAAGAAACGCACAGAAATCATTTAAAAGATATTCCCACTACCGGGCGAGCAGCGCTAGTGAACTGTGAATATGAGGCTCTTACACAATTCCAGGACAATGCAATTTCTCGAACGCGGAGTTTCCCCTAAACCATGACTAATACAACACATTGCCAACGGTGTGGAATCATCAGCCGTTTTATGAGATTTTTATAAACGCTTGTTAAAGGTGAATAAGCACCTCTGTAACGTTGCAATGAATTTCGAATCGCCCACTTCCACGAGTTGTTTCGTCGCAAACTGCTAAATGCACAATACATGCTGCCGGAAGCAAGAAGGGAAGGATATTTGGCAGAAAATAACTGCCGTTACCATCCTCTCTCCTCAACAGTTGTGTCAGTGCTTTGCATGATTTACACACCATCCCAGTAATAGGTGCAACCATTTTCTTTAATTCATACGACCTATCTTCACGCCCAATGTGCGCACCTCGGCAGTTCTGACGTTCATACTCGTTTCCTCTTCATTGATTGACTTCACACAACTACGAAGACCTTCGCTGCAATAATGACTGGCTGTAGGCCATTGTTTAGAATCAATTTTTTATGATTTAATGTTAATGTTTAAAATTTTATAGTCCTTCGCATTCAACTTTTGCGGTGTCTGTTTCACGACGCTTCATCGTCTGTTATCACGGAAGCTAAGTTGGGAGTTCGCGATAAGTAACGATTGGTGAAGCCGCCGAAGTTATTGGTATAATTTATCGAAAGTTCTCTTCGTATTCATTTCAGACAAAAAGCTGCTCTGCAGTAAAGCAATAGCCGATGATTACGAATCTAATTTTCAATTCAAATGCGTATTGGAAAGTCGAGTACGGGCACCTCCAGCCGAAACAAAAAGAAGAACTCTGGAAAGATGACCAAATAGAGTTATTTTCACCAAGCTCATGTGAATTTTTTTATACCGGTCTGAGAATAACTTAATAGTTCGGACGACACACCAATAGATAAGGCACAGCTATAGACGGACTGAAATGGTCCATCAGGTTATTGAAAGAAGATGCTAATATGGTATTGACCTCTTTCGCTGTTTAAAGTGTAATATTGCAAAGAGACAAAGCTTTTAAATAGGTGTGTTTTGACAAGGACTGTTGTTGATAGTACTTAAATAGTTAAGGACAAGACACATGTCGATCTCTTCTTCAGCAATCGTCCGATTTTTATACAACACACGTTTACTTCCACGCAAAAAAGCATACACGACCCGGTGGTACTTGACGTTTGGGCGGTATCAGAGTCTAGAAGCCTATACTGATAAGTAATTTGCTAGAACTAAATCTATTTTTATGCAGGGCGAATCGAAGACACAGTGAGCGCTATGAAGTCATCGGCTCTTCCGTTAGAAATTTGCAATGTAAGAAAAGTGAATAAGCAGCTACGTGCCGGTTTGATTGCACTTCTGTACGAGAAACAATTTCAACATGAAATTCTTCCCATATTCACCGTGTGATTCCGCAGTCAGGAAACGTTAGTGCTCAAAGAAGACCTTCCATAGCTACCAAGTTTTCATTTAGATGGTGTCGCACGGGTGCTGAAATCTCTTTAAAGCCACGATAGCATTCACGGGACGATCTTTAAAAATTGTAATGATAAACGGCATTCTTGCCAGTCTATTAATAAAAATTTTGAAAGCAACTTTCGCTACCATTTCCTCAAACACTAATCTCTTCAGCAGGTTTTAAAGAAGTGTCGCATCCCGTAGAAGAAGTACTCGTACGCTTTTCCGACAGTGACCTCTACCAAAGGAACTTCAATGAAAAATTGGTCCACTCATGGAGAGAAAATTTCATTGACGAGCAATAGAAAAAAACAAGCAGTGTTGCTTCAATTTGCCCAAGTTTGGAAGAGGAGTCAATCAACGACTTGGGTTGGACTGCCTACTGACGAGTAAAGAAACGCACTTTACCTATGGTTACATTTCCTAGCCCTTATTACGTGTTGTTTAATCCCAAATTACGCGTTGCATCAAAAAGATTGTATTCAGTGCAAATGAATCCGCAACCAAACGCCGAAAAAAGTTGAATGATGGTGCGCTCATTGTGAATGTGAATCCTTTCCTCGATTGGATGCCAATTAGACGATATCACATTGTTTTCCTTATAAAGAAAAACCTCCAGAAGTAAGCCACAGAACTATTAAGAAGCTGTGCTTAATTACTGATTCTGTATGTACACTTTCATTGACATGCCAACATGAGTTCAATAAAAAAAAATTCGTTCGATTAGCTTTTTAAGAGCTCTCACCTTCTTCTTTGCTCTCACTGAGCTCCTTGTAATATTCACGTGTGCCGCTAACACTCCATCGAATCTTTTCTCAGACCTGCTTTTCACGTAATGCCCACCAAAGAAGCCATCCGAAATAAAAGAAAGAACTCTGGAAAGATTACAAAATAATTTTCTTCGTATTTTTGTTGAGCAAACGCGAGGTGTTACTATTCTTTGTTCACGATTAAGCTGACGTTTCGGCGGACTTCGCCTTCTTCAGAGCCTGCCCACTATTCTCCTCCAGAGGTGGTCCTCCAAATATTTAGCACAAAACTTTTCCTTCGTCTCGCACTTCTTCCACTTGGCGAACATCTGGTTTTGTCGGCTTCGTAGACAAGTGCGTAGTATTCGCAATTCGACGTCCAATACTTGGTGACTGTCCTCTGGTAGACCGCATACGTCGTGTAGTCGTCTTCGTTTGATGAAGTTCGGAACGACTTGATGTTTTAGACAGCGGCGGAGAAAGTGTATTGACTGTCGAGCTAAGACGATCTTTTGTCTCAGTGACAGCGCTTCTTTTCGATCTCAGTGACCAGACGTTCGCCAAGTGGAAGAAGTGCGTGACGAAGGAAAACTTTTGTGCTCAATATTTGGAGGACCACCTCTGGAGGAGAATAGTGGGCGGGCTCTGAAGAAGGCGAAATCCGCCGAAACGTCAGCTTAATCGTGAACAAAAATTAGTAACACCTGTAACACCTCGCGTTTGCTCAACAAAAATACGAAGAAAATCACTTGATCAACGCCGAGGTTAGTAGAAAGTTGGTCGTGGCAATTACAAAATAAATTTATTTTTGCCAAGCTCATGTGAATTCCTTTATATCGGTCTGGGAATCACTTCGGAAGGCGCACCAATAAATTAGGAGCGGCTATAGACGGACAGAAATACACCATCAGACTATTCATAGAAGATGCTAATGTGGGATTGGGCTCCTCTGTTTGAAGTGTAATATTGCAGAATGACAAAGCTTTTAAAAAGACGTTTTTAATGAGGACTTTTGCTCGAACTGCTCAAATAGTTAAGGACAAGGCACATGTGTCGATCTCTTCTTCAGCATTTGCGAGGTTTTTTTACATAGCACACGTTTACTTCCACACAAAGAGAGCATACACAACCCAGTGGTATCTGACGTTTGGGCGGTATCACTTCCTTCAGAGCTCAAAAGCGTTTTCTGATAAGTAGTTTACTAGATTAGGTGCTTCAGTAGTTGAAACAGAAGGACGAAAATCTGAAAGATAATAGAACGACCAACAGCTCTCTAAAAGCCTATCGTTTTTACCTACCTTCCACCTATTAAGAACAGCCGCTTGGAGTCTCAAGTAGCAGATGATTGAACCCTTTAAAAGATCGATTTTGAGGTAATTACTCTTCGAATTTTTATCTTTGTGTTTGCGCTGTTTGTGGGATTTCGTAGTAAATTACGTAACGGTGTACCTTTCCAGGCTCTGAAGAGTCGGTACGACCGAAACCTCAGCTACCGTTGTGTTGCTCGTGTTTTTCTGGACGGAAGAAAACCTGTGCTGTGTAACAACCTCGCGATTGCCGAAAAAAGAAAACGACACATTTATAATCCATTGCAGAGGTTAATGGAAAGTCGATCTTGCGAAAGACAAAATAACTGCAACCTAGTAAACCAAATTCCTCCCTTGCCTCGACAAATAACGACGAGAGCAAAATTTCAATCGCGTTGTGAACAATTTCTTCGGACCCTCGTCATCCTTTATTAGTTTTCCACCTTTTGATGGAGGCGTACCACTTAGGGTTACTACTATGACGAGTGCTGAAAGCACAGCGTGCAGTATTTCATGACTACGAAGCTGTAAACTGTAGCTGTAAGCAATGTCACAGAGGCATCAACTTTTTGCTAGGAAACCATCAGATTATTGATCGAGAAGCAATCGAAACATCCCGGTAAGAGCATAGTAATGGATACTCGAGGTGATGAAATATTGTGAATGTCTTGGAATCCTTAAATGGGGGACTTGGCTTAGGTTTTAAATCTCCTTCAATATGCTCTTGCATAACTTTTGCGCCCTAAGAAGGCACTCGATGTTATTGAGGGAAAACGCTCGAAAAGCCTGAGACAGCAAGAAAACAGAACGAGGCAGACGGACAAAGACAATACCTAAGAAAATTTTAAAAATATTTAGTGGGCCATGAAGTATTTTAACAGCTATATCACCGTGGACGAAAATTTTTCTTAATTCTCATTTACATCTTTGCTGGCTTCGAAAGCCGTTATGCGAAATTTAATATTTCCACGGAGCGAGATACATGGAACAACTACTACTGGCAAACGAAATATTCTTAATGTAGTGCACTTTATTGTAGTTTTCCACGCTCTCTTCAATAAATATTGAGCACCTTCTGGTCAACCAGTTTATTGATTTCACAAGACAACGGTTTGAAGTATCATGTCAATGGATGGTTCGTTCCAAGGAGTCCTCGGTAGGCGTCTTTTTTTCATGACACGGTGGCAACTGCTGAGATGAAGTTCGCAGCAAACGGTCCCGACGCCAGCATTCGAACCACTCTGTTCACCACGCCTTGCCACATTTCTCTACTCCAATTTGCCATGATGATATTTGTGGTCTGCACAAAATTTTTTCTTTGTAAAACAAAACTGTGCGGAAATTGGAATTCAAACCGTGAGAGTTCCTGAAATTGTCAGAGCCGTGGCGGGAAAAGGCTGGAAATTCGCGACAGCGTTCAGCATACAGTCCTGGCCACTGCAGATTGCAGTCACCGTATTGCCGATGATGACGCAGGTGTTCATGTTCATCATGGCCGGAACTGCAAGCAACTCGTTTATTACTAAATGCATGGTTTGGATCCACTCAAAAGCCGTACAAAAAAAACTGTTTTCTGTTTCTATTTTTTGCCATTTTCACTATTTGTATTATTTCTTAATGAAAATACAAAGATTTTTACTATAATTATTGCACAACCCATCGTGACATCTACTGTGCGTACCCCTCGCACTTCTATTGGATCCGCTTCCCTCGCATTCATCGTCTGCGAAGGAAGTCGAATGTTTCTCATGTTGCAAACCCAAGCAGTAACCTTGTCTTAACCTCGTCGTTCATCAATAATTCATTGTTTTAATAATGAGTAGACACCAGGTTTATAGCACACTGTTCTGGCTCAACAGCCGATATTACAGCTGGATCGTTTTTCAGAGGCCAGAAAAATTAAACCGACAAGCAACATGCTCAGCCAGACAGCTTAATTACTTAAGCCGATAAAATTTCAATGGTCAAATTTTATTCGGGCAATAATATTTTATTTGGCTCTCTTTTTAACGCCCTTCCTCACAACCAACGATCCCGCTCGATGGCCCACAGCCGCTAGGCGTCTCGCTATGGGTTTTCGTAGTCGCATCGAGTCGAATGCACTCATGCGAAGCACCACTCCAGTCAGAAGCTAACTCAACAGCCACAACGTTGCTGAGATATTTGCATTGATCCATCAATCCCGCTGACGGGTGATTGCTGTGGCAAAGATCGATAGAAATAGCTGAGAGACAGGCGAAACGAAGGACTTGCATGGTGTGGTGGTGAACGCGATACTTCCCGGAAAGAACAATAGCGCGTTCGTTCCCCACCATAGACACCTGCGGTCCAGAGTTTTGCAAATATCTCAGCAACGTTGTGGTTGTATTTCGCTTAGTACCCTGCCGCGAAATTATAGTAGGCAGAAAATAAAAAGGTGTAACATTGTAACGCAACAGCGCTTCTTTTACACAGGATTGTACATTAATGATTGCCGACTAACAATGATTTTTTTCATGCCGAAGTTTCGTGTGATGACTACTCTAATACCGACTGCTACAGGATGAACTTCCGAAAAAGAAATCATTGCCAGACGCAAAATAGTGAAGAAGTCTCTTCTATAAAATGGAACGAGTGATGTTCTCAATTAAGTGGTGCTACAATGAAGAAGGTTTGACTGGATACGGATATGAAGACCCACAACGCAATGAACAGCGTCTGCGCACGCGGCTCTTCGGCTCTCAACAAGACGAAGACGTTGAAACCTAAGCCCAGTGAAAGTTGCTTAATAACTTCGTGTACGCTAAATAATCTTAATAAATTAATTGAGTACTCACGCAGAGGTTAAGTGAAAGCAGGTTCAATTAGTTGAAATGATCAGTATTTAAAAGAAGCTGTTTATTATACGAGTTGGGATTTCTTCCCCAAGTTTTACCTGCTGAGGTTACGAAAAGGTTTGGATGAGTGGATTGCGTGTTAATTTGACCTGTCCAAGCTCTGAAAAAAGCCCAGCAGGCAAATTCTAAGAAAACAGTAAATTATTTTGCGTTTTACCTCGGTACTACTTGATGATTTCGACTTCTTCATGCATGTCGCAGAATGCTGGTTTAGTGGATTGTGCTTTCAACCTT
This sequence comes from Angiostrongylus costaricensis, assembly GCA_900624975.1. NCBI lineage: Eukaryota > Metazoa > Nematoda > Chromadorea > Rhabditida > Metastrongylidae > Angiostrongylus > Angiostrongylus costaricensis. Next base: position 9,069 of record UYYA01004549.1, on the reverse strand, counting down.
GTGAGTTGTCAAGCAGAAGTGTTCCCATGTGCATTAAAAGGCAGCGTTATGGAGGTGGTCGAGCAAGAACCTTGCTACTGATTAACATGGACTGCACTAATAAACAGTCCGATAACCACCATTTACTCTGCCGTTTCCAAAAATAAATGACAGGACAGAGATGGCCATCTTGATGTGTCTCCATGATCATCCACAAAACTTACGAATTTTCTTTTTTCAGTTTTATTTTAAAAACAGAGAACATAAATTGTTTGTATAAATCACTTAAGCCGTGCAGAAAAAATTCTGAGGTGTAACGGACTTATATAAGAAAGGTTGAGTATGAAAAATTTTGCCCTCTTCGCTGTCTCGACGTTCATTAAGCTGTTCAAGACGAAATTGTCATCTATGTTTACCTGCTCTGATTCATTATTTTTAGTTGAATTTTATTCCCGGTACAATCTCCACTAAAAAAGCGATCTTCTGCCCTTATTTGGTTTTTTTCTCTGTAGGTTCGCAACCTTTCCACTCAAGAAAACAAAATACGTCAAATGAGAAAAAAAACAACTAGAACAATCTTAACATGACATTCTTGATCACTCTCTAAATCGTTAATGATAATTCCTGATAATCCTCTCAACGGTTTATCGCCTCATCGTAGCTGCGAGGTGTTCGTGAAGGTGTGGCTGCGATGTACAGTGGGTAATTTCGACTCTCAAGCAGGGTGTCCTAAGCTGCGAAGGAGTCTGACGTTTGCATCAGGAAGCTTAGCTAAGCGTAAACCAATGCGAGAATATACCACCGTCCCGGTATCAAAGTTCAATGGTGGTAAATCTCCCTTCGGCCCACATGGACTGCGACTGTCTGTGGTGGTGAAGGCCTTGGGCGGACTTTGCCTGGCTGACGTCAGAACTATAGATAACAATAATGGATTAAATGTTTTTCATCAATAAGCAGACACGAGGTTGTTAATATAAAATTTATTAGAACGCAATTGCTGACGTTTTGGCGGTTTCGCCTTTTTCAGAGCTTCAAACTTGGGTAATTAAACTTGGTTCTATATTAACAACCTCGTGTCTGCTTATTGATGAAAAACATTGAATTATCAATTAATGCCGAGGTTAACAGAAAGTTGGTCATGGGAATAATGGATTAACCAGCAGATCTCCGAAAAATGGAGATTGTACTGGGAACCGCACAACCAGTGAGGACGGGCTCATCAAGTATCAAGTGACTGCTGATAATAACAAGGTGAGGATGGCAAAGTCATTTTGTTTAGAGAAATCGATGAAAATGAAAAAATAAAAAATATATCGTCTTAGGAAATTAGGCGAGAGGAAGGCAAAACGAAGAACCCATGTGGTGAGGTGGTAAACGTGTCAGGCCTCGGAAAGAGTAATAACGCGTTTGAATCAAACCGCAGACATCTGCGGTCTGGAGTTTTGCAAGTATCTCAGCATTATGGTTGTTATTTTACTCATTTTATGTTACACGACCCGCTATCGCGTTCACAATGCAGATCTCAGTATTTCTTATACACCATTTGTATTTTTCGCAACCATAGCACACAAAAGCCTCCTCGCAGCTCTCGGGATAGCCCTGCTAAGGCGTTCCGATGTAGGTAGAAGGGGAGAGCTGTAAGAGGCCGAACCAGAACCTTGTTTCCTGATGTAATAGACTGCAACGCTAACCCACCTATAACACAATAATAATAGTAAACAAATAATGATAATCCCTGGAAGAGCAACATCTATAATTTAAACATTGAGTTGATACACTTGCCTTAAAATAACTTGTCGAATACTGTGAAATTAACGTTACAGGGTTCATGACAGCATTCAAGGCAATAGGGTTCTTTTAACACTTCCCAAGATCCACTTTCTATTAACCTTGGCATTGGACTATAAATACGTCGTTCTCTTTTTTTCCAGAAAATCGCGAGCTTGTTATTCAGCCCACGTTTGATTCCTCACAAATATAACCCATACAACACAAGGGCAGCTGACGTTTCGGCAGTATCGAGCCTCTTCAGAGCCTGGAAGGGTACACTAATATGTAATCTACTAGGTCAAACGTTTCAACAACCCGAACAGAAAGGTGAAAATCTTAACAAGAATTACGCGATCACCGGCTTCTCGAAAACCCATCGTTTTTACCTGCCTTCAACCGAGGAAGAACAACCGCTTAAGGTCGCACATGACTGGTCACTGCACCACTGCACGTCAATAATCAGTTCGGAGTTACTGTGCTAGATCACGCGTTATCTCAAGGCATTTACCGCTGCTATTTGTTCTCGTATTTTTGGATAAATTCCAATTCGAGAAATTTGCGCGTTGGCGTTTTGGTCTACCGTGCGATGATAGTGGCTTTTACATTAAAATCGTCTCCGGTATGTTTTGAATCCTATACGTGCCTGGTGGCGTGCCTAGTTTTGATTTCCGTTTGTCCTCTAGGTGTTGTTTTATGCGGATACATAAAGGTCTGCAAGTTTCGCCAATATATTCATCTCCGCAAACACTGCATGAAAGCAGGTATATCGTACCTGAATTCATGCAGTCACCGTCTCTGCCGTAAGGGCAAATTACGCAATTTGGTGTTACACATAGACGGAATAACGCGGAATAACGTGCTGAATGTCAACCTCGCGATTGCTGTAAAAAAGAGAACAACAGAGTTTTCCTAGTTTTCGTTAGCATTGGAGGGGCTTTCACGAATAGATGCTGAAAGTTGGAAACTAACTAGCTGCTGCTGGCATTGGGTTAACAGAAATACTGTCGCATCGCAGGGGTTGGTATGTGATTTTCACAGTGAGTTGATCCAAAATGGCTTGGATTATTGGGTCCGGGAGGCCTGCGGCGCGACCCTGCTGCTCGAGAACATCAAACACCTGGAAGACAGAGTCTTTACTAACCGGTTGACTTTATATTGAACTTTTCAATTAAAATATCTAAAACCATACAAACCCAGTTAATATGAAGATGTAGGCTAAATTATTAGAAATTTCTGCTTTCATTGAATGTATCCGAAGGATGCGAACTCACTGCTTGCATTACAATACGCATCACAAATTGTTTAGCTCCATTTTCACTCGTCGAAATAGTAGGTGCCTGAGCAGTTGCACCAGCTGCCATTGAGTAAACCATAGGTATCGGCAAGGTGAAGCCCATAACGTTAAAGGTCCTTGAGCTCATTGCAGCTAAATCTGGTTACTTTTTGCCGAGTAAATTCAAGTTGAATGTTAAAATCACAATATTACGATTGTATTAATAAAAGTTGTCCAATTTTTTAAAATTTATCTTCCATAACCTAGCCTTCACATCCACTGTGTGCATCCAAGCACTTCACGCGTTCGATTCGCTCCATCGCACCCATCATCCACGAAAACCTTCCAAGTTTGCCTCGCACATTCGGCTACTGAATAATTGTCGACCGCGCCACTGAGTTTTTGTATTGTAAACAGTGGACCATGCCCAGACAAGTCCGGTAAGAATTTCAGGTTCGTGGAGGGACAAGAGATTTCGAGAATCCGAGGCGAAGTCGAACCATCACCGTCCTAGTGAAGGGTTGAAGTGGAAGAGCAGGATTGAAAAAGCTTTAAATACAGGGACACCATGATGACTGTAATAATTTTATTATTTGAAATCATCTACCAATGATATTAACGTAAAGATCGTTTGACCGTTGTGAGTAAAACTTGGGGCTAATTAAACCTTACCAAACAAATAAAAAAATTGGCAAACAGTTAGTTAAGCAGCGATGCCTAGATCTTGATATTCAATTCTCATGTTAACGGTGTCTTCATCTGCACTATCTATCGGTCCGCTGACCGCCGAGTGACTCGAGTGGGCGACGGTGAATCTACCATATTTCCTTGTCGAGTGCAAGAGCAGCCCAGGGCATTTCGCTCGCTTTGGGGATTCGGCGAAGTTTTTTCCTTTCTTCTAAACTTTTAGTGGAGAACTGTAGCCATCTGGTCGGTGGTTCTTCTGCAGTACGCTCGAAATCTCCAACATTCCCAAGGACCCAGTCACCAATGGCTTTTGTCCATCAGTTTTCATTCATACGCATTGCTTGTCAGGCCAACAATATCTTCAACAGTTTGACGTATAAAACGACACCTTTGGTTTTTGACTGCTTCTCTCATTTGTTTGACGAGGGATGCTCCTAGCATCGCCCTTACGACTGCACATTCAATAACGCTGAGTGATTGATTGATGAAATCTTTCATCCTGCTCACACTAGGACCAGGTTTCTGACGTGCACGTTTAGATAGGCAATATCGTAGAGCCAAAAAGGTAGGCACGGAGTCGGCTGTTCTTTGTTTTCTTCAGCAAATCCTATGTGTTCTTGAAAGCTCTTCAGAGCGTACGTTTTTTTCTCCTCAGATTAAAAACTGCCCAACGTGTTACTGTGCCTACGACCGCCCAAGTGTTCCCCACGTGAGGTGACGTGTAAGGCAGAGCCTGGTTGAAAAGTCACTTTGAAAGAAGACGCCCTGTTAAATTTGATGGTGAGGCACTCGTCTTTCCAGTTCACCATTGCACTTTTTGAACTTTATCCACACCTTAGAACAGTGTTGAACGTCGATGTTTTTGATTCCTGCACAAGGATTTTGATAGTGACTTTAAAACCATCACTGTTGCGCATTCGTACCATGTTTGTCTTCAGCGCATGTCGATTTTTATTTCTCCCAACTAATTGTTACCTTGTACGGATATAAGAGGCCTACCCTTTTTCCGATGTGTCTCTTACCGCATACCTCAGTGGTTAGAGACACTCTGGAATACTCGTGGGATAGATCCCGTGTCCCAGGCACACCAAGCCCTTCTCTCCGGAGTCGGAAGATTGGTACCGGAGTGTGGGAGGATAGCAGCAATGACTCGATGGATTGTTATGCTACCATCAATGAGTAGATCAGATCGTCCACTCATCTCTAACGGCGCTTAATAAAGCTGAATGCATGGCGTGTCTGTCAATGATGGATCAGCGCCGACCTCCACCCTTTTTCCTTTTAAGAAGAGTAGATAAAACACGATTTTGCTTAGGTTTGGAACATCACTTTGCGGAATAACCTTAGCATTTGTTCTGACGCTATTGTCCTTTCCGGGGAGTAACGCGTTCACTACCACACCATGCGGGTCCTTCGTTTCGCCTGTCTCTCAGCTGTTTCTATCGATCTTTGCCACAGCAATCATCCGTCAGCTATATACATATTATATATATACATATATGTATATATGTATATATATAATATTGATACCAGTCCACTAAAAGCCCTGCTTTCAGTCTACGAATTAATAACTAGTCCCACCTGGACCTGCTGCACATCCAAACACTGCGGTGATAGTGAGAAGAAAAAGCAACAGTGGACGTGTCGCAGCAGTTGCAATGCTCGCCAGGCTGTTCATTTCCAACAGAATTACACCTGAAAAAATTAACTAAATTGCACCTATGACGAAGTTTACAATTGAAAAGAGAATTTCCTGTTTTTTTAGGATTGTTGTGAAAACAATGAATTTCTCCTAAGCATTCGTACTCAGTGACCGCAATACCAATATTATGGATCTCTTTGATGTTCCCAAGAGTTTTACATACGTGGAAACTGCTCGACTCAAGGAAAAATTCGAACTAACATTTTATTAAGGCCTTAACATTAAGGGCTGCCCACTCCTAGGTATATTGATATGGGAGAGTCTAAAGGCTGCTCTGCTCCTCAACATATGGCTATCGACAATCAGAAGTGATGTATAAAATAAAAACGACGTATGTGAAAGCGATCACTTGAAGGCAATTCAATGAAAGCGCTGATTTCTCAAGTGTTGCAGATTAAACTGGGTTTATGCCATATTAATTTCGCTGCAATAACATTAAATTTTAGTTTTCCCACAATTAAAGAAACGCAGAATTGAAAGAAAACAGCGTCACAAAAGATGCACTTTTGAGAAGAAATCCATCCATCGATATATCGAATGACAACAAGGAAGCACAAAAGTGGAATGACAAAAAGCAGGCAGAGCTTGCGGTTTGCAACATTATTAGCGGAACAACCCTTAGCAGTAAAAATCGCAATCATTCAGCACTAGTCGTTTTTCTTCGCAATCCTCTATAAGTGTGAGAGCCTTGTTTCGGACGGCAAAAGGGCTTGGTGACCAAAGGAAGCTCATCTGCAGAATTTCACTAAAAGATTCAAGAACCGCATCATGAAAAAAAACAACTTCGTTAGAGCAAAACGTGCTGTCGGATCGCTTTTGTGTTCTGCACTTGAGACGGCGCTCCAACGAATGAAGGAATCTGGGCGTGGCTTAGGAAAAGTGTTGTAACGACCCTAAGCTGTGACTTCCTTGGCCACCTTCTAAAATGTTTCCAACTTCCTAATAAAAACAAATGTTTAAGATGTGCCGTTTGTGCCTTCAAAAAAAAATCGTTCTTTGAAATGTTGAGAAAAGGAAATTTGTTACTGATTTGCACAGAAACAACCATTTAATTTGACTAATAACTGCAATAGGGGCGGGTTTAGCACAGTGATCATAGGCGCCCTGTAATACATGTCGGATCGAGCCCTGTGGTCTAAAAACAATAAACCCTACATCTCTCCGAGGTCGGCAAAGTGGTACCAGACTTCTCTGGGGGACAGTAGCACTGGCTCGATGAATTATCGGTAGTCCATGGCGTATCATTTGAAAGGTCAGATGTGCATTCAATCACCTCTAACGATTCTTAATGAAATAGAACGAATAACACATCTCTTTGGGGTGGCTCAACGCAGAGAGCTTTATCCTTTTTATCTCTCAATAACTGCGTTTTTTTCGGTGTCCTTATTTTAAGTGAGAAACCTCTTGAGATTGGCTGCTTAACAAATAGAAGAAGTTCCTCCACCATTTCAGCAATCCGTTTCTCCACATTTAGTGATTGTGTTTTGAACTTATTGTTTCATTGCTGTGAGGTACTTAAAAGAACTGTTACAGAAAACACGGAGCAGATGGCGAAGTGGCGAATAAGCCAAGTGTCGTCGAAAGACTTATAAACTTCTCTCGTTTGTTCCCGAAATACTTAAAAAACATTTATAAGATATTTCCATTACCAGGTGAGCAACGCTAGTAAGCGATGAATGTGGAGCTCTTACACAGTTCCAGTATGTTACGATTTCTCGAACACTCAGTTTTTCCTAAACCATGACTAATAGAACACATAGACAGCGCTGTGGGATCACAGCCGCTTTATGAGATTTTCATGAACGCTTGCTAAAGGTGAACAAGCACCTCTGTAATATTACAATGAATTTCGAATCGCCCACTTCCACGAGTTGTTTCGTCGCAGTGTTACATGCACAATACATGCTGATGAAAACAGGAAGAGAAGGATATTTGGCAGAAAATACCTGCTGTCACCATCCTCTCTCCTTAACAGTTGTGTCAGCGCCTTGGATGAATTACACGACTCAACAACCAACCCAGTGGTAGGTACCACCATTTCATTTAATTCATACGGCCCATCTTCACGTCCGATGTGCGGACCTCAGCACTTCTCACATTCCTATTCGCTTCCTCTTCATTGACTGACATCATAGTACTACGAAGACCTTCGCGGTAATAACGACTGGCTGTAGGCCATTGTTCAGTCCTGCTGTGAAGAAGACGAAGACTTTAAAAAGTGGTTGAGTAAAAATTTATATAACAATTTGATGTTGGCATAACAATTAGAATAACAAGCTTGTATACTGCCCAATACCACGTGCGATGAGGTTATTCCTCCTTGCGGTACATCTTCGGATTCTTGGGAGGGATGCCTCATTATCACGCGTGATATTGGGCAGTATATAAGCCTGTTAATTTGATGAGATTGGCACATTCTGATTCCACGTGAACTTTGTGCGGTTGGTCTCCACATGGCATATTTAGTGGAAAACTCATAGAAAGCGGTGTGTGTGTGTGTGTGTGAAGAGGTTCAATGTGATTAAAATTTTTTTTAACCTTTTCCTCTACTTGGTTATGGAGGTATTTACCCATGTAGATTGCAATCAACTTGACCTTTCCAGGATCTGAGAAAGGCGAAATCCGCCGAAACGTCAGCTTGTGCTTAAATAAAGAAATACAATAACACCTCGTGTTTGCTAAACAAAAGTTGAAAGATTTTTTTCATCAATGATATTGAATGGAAAGTTGGAGCTCGACCTCAAGTGAATGGCTGAAAAGCATTAGGTCTTTTCTCAAAGGAATGTATGATTTCGACTTATTTGTCTAAAATGGCATACATCAGCTGAAAATGAACTTTATTTGTCAATACAACAGCATTTGAATCTATGAATTGCTGTTAACTTTGAACAAGTCTACTTTTGAAGGTTACAAAAAATTTCGAACCTCTGAAAGTGATTAAACAACTGAAGACGGTTTCGGTCTCAGTTTGGTTTCCGGAGCTTCTACCACATAGAATGTCATCACGATAGCTGATAAAGTTGTATTGAGTAGACGAGAAATACGGAAGGTAAGGTAGCCAAGATAGTATTTCGTAGTTCTCCACGCTCAACTTTTGCGGTGTTCGCTGCACGACGTTTCACAGTCCATTATCACGGAAGATAAGTTGAAAGTTTCCGATGACTAACGACTGGTGAAGCCGCTAACGTTGTTGGCGCTATTTATCGAAATTCGTCGTCGTAATCATTTCAGATTAAGGAAATTATACTGTAGTACAGTAGTAGCCAAGAAATGTGAATCTAATTCTCAATTCAAATGCGTATGATAAAGTCGAATAACGATTCTTCCACAGAATCTATTTTTATGCACGACGAATCGAAGACACAGTCAGCGCTATGAAGCCATCGACTCTCCGATTTAAAATTTGCAATGTAAGAAAAGTGAACAAGCAGCTGCATGCCGTCTTAATTGCACTTCTCTTCGAGGAAAAAGTTCATCATGCAATTCCTTCCACATTCATCATGTCCTTCCGCAATCGAGAACTGTTAGCCGTTAAAGAAGAAATACAGCAGTCACCAAGCTTTCAGATGAATACTGTCGCGCGACAGTTGATATTTCTTCAAAATCACCCTAGCATTTAGCATTCATGTGAGGAATGTTAAGGAATTACGAAGACACA
>UYYA01004548.1:10377-91419 GCA_900624975.1 Angiostrongylus costaricensis | reverse complement strand
ATAAAGAAAGAAACTCACTTCGACTGGATTAACGAGTGGAGGCGAATTAGCCCACAAATAAACAACATCTTCAAGCGGATAAACATCTGGAGTGGTTTTTGTTGAACAAAAGATACTCAGAAAATTGAAAGGTTCAAAATCATAAGATCTGCACCATGATGCCACTGTTCAAATTTGTGTGAATATCCTCAAGGAAATGATTTTATGGGCGTAATAGTGGCCAAGTGATCAGGCTGCTTGCACTCGTGATACTGTGCTAGTACTTACAACTTGAAAGACGAAGTGTGAACAATCTCCGATTAAGGAATGGAAACGAGTTGCCGTATGTCACCGAGACGTCCACATTTCTTCTAAAAGAAACCAGCTACAGTAATAGAACTAACCAGTTAGAAAAAGTCGAAATTAAAGTGGTGCTTTCAGTGCTATTTGAAATCATCAGCTGTTTATATCTTTAGAATTGATCCAAAATTTATATAAGATCACATTTCTAGACTGGTAATCACATTTTCCTCATGGATTTTCTTTAGGCGAATATATTTAAAGTGTTTTTGATAATTACTTGATACTTGAATAACCCGTCCTCACTGGTTGTGCAGGCCTCCGCATGATCTCCATTTTTCCAAGATTTGCTGATTAAGGCATTGCGGTTCTGCGGAAGCCTGAGGTCAGCCTGGCCGAAGTCTGCCCTAGGTCTTCACCACCACAGGCAGTCACAGCCTTTGTGGATCAAAGGGAAATTTGCCACCATGCGACTTTGATACCAGACAGTGGTGGATCCTGGTATTGGTTTACTCTTAGCTAGGCTTCTTGATGGAAACATCGGACTCCTCAGCTTGGGAGACCTTGCCAGAGGATTAATCACCCGCCGTACATCGTAGTCCGACACCCAGACACGCCCTCCAACCACGGTGAGGCGGTATGCCGTTGGGAGACTTTAAAGTGTTCAACTGTACTTATTTGCAGTTAGCACTAAAAAAGCTGTGTAATCGAAACTACATTTCTTATTATGCGTTGATCACAGATTTTACCTTTCGAAAAGATGACAATGTCGTCGGTGGAACGCAAGTATGGAAGAAATTATAACTAGTTATAACCTTCTCTTCCATTTACAATTAACCGGATTACAATGATACAATGACATACAGCAACCCAAACATTTTTCCGACTTTACCTACTATGAGACGCGCCATATTTGATGGTACACACATGTAGGAACATTCTCTTAGGCTCAGCGTTGACCAATAATCCATGGTTTCTTGATGGACAAAGGTGAAGTCTTCATTACAGCAACTTTTCTTTCGCAATAGCTGATGTTTAGGTGATTTCGCCTTCTCATCAAATATGGCGCGTTTCATAGTAGGTAAATTCAGGAGAGGTAACAAGTTCAAGGCTGAAAGCGACGACTATTGCGAGCTATCCCCGATCCTACTCCGTATCCAGACCAGATGCTCTGCTGAATCAAAAAAAATCCTCGTCCATGTATCGCACCTACGTGCTTAGGGGGTCAATATGTGGAATCGAATGTGATAAACTTCAATACAAATATTTACATTCTTCTGTATTGGAGGTAATCAAGCGGAATCTGTGAAGACTGGGTCACGCAGATAACCTTAGCTAAAAGACGTTTCATTATGCGATATATATATATGTATACATATATATATACATTACACACATCCATACATACACATACATACATACGTACATACATACATACATGAGCGCATGTAGCGCAGTGGTCGGAGGAGCACTGCAATACACATGCGATCAATAACCGTGTCTCAGGCTCACCAAGCCTTCCAACCTTCCAAGGTTGGCAAATTGTTGCCAGACTTGTCTGCGAGAACAGCAGTACTAGCTCGATACATTGGTAGTCCATCGCGAGTCATTGTAAAGGCCAGATGTGCACTTAATCGTCTCCAACATTGCTTAATGAAGTCGAATTCATGGCGCATTCTTCAGGGATTAAGCAGCGATCTTCAGGAGTCGATAGGTGATACAGGTGACGTTATATATACATATATATGTATATATATGTATATATATACATATTTATATATCGGAATCGATAGGTAACACAGGTGGCGTTATATATACATATATACATATACATATATATGTATGTACATATATATGTGTATATATATATATATATATATGTATAACCTGTGTCACCTATTCTCTTATCGATGGTCGAGTAACTCGAGCAGACGCTAGTAAATCTTCCAATTTTACCCGTCGCATAGAAGAGCAGTCCAGTGGTTTATTATATTATTATATTATACTATACTAGGTGGTCTTCCGGCAGTGCGTTTGACACGCGAGGAATCCAGTCACTAACGGCTCTTCTCGATCGCTTGTCACTCATACGAATTACGTTTCCGTATCACCTTATCTTCGACAGTTTGGCGTACAGATAGGCATCCCTGATTTTTGATCGTTGACGCAGGTCGAAGCTTCGGATCCCATCCCTTACTTGTGTGAAACGGAATACTCTTAGCATCGTCCTTTCGACTGCGCGTTCAATAACGATGAGTGATCCATCATCCTCCTTACGCAGCGACCAGGTTTCTGACGCATACATTAGGACAGCAAGTACCGTTGAGTCGAAAAGGTGGGCATGGAGTCAGATGTTCCTTGTTCTCTTCACTACATCTTCGATGCTCTTTAAAGCTCCACAAGCTGCTCGTTTCCTTCTGCTCAGCTCTGGAGCCAAGTCGTTCAACATGATGATTTCCTTACCTAGATAGACATAACTGGAGCATTCGGAGATGATCGTTCCGTTGAGCGCGAATGGAGCATGCGAAACCAATCCGTTCCTCATGAACATCGTTTTTATGAGATTTAATCGAAGACCAATGTTTCCACACGTTTTATCAAAATCGGCCAACATTCGTTCCGCTTCACTAATGTTTGGTGTTATAATGACGATGTTATCATAAAAGCGCACATGGTGTAATTGCCAACCATCGATTTTGACTCCTATATTATCCCATTCCAACATTCGCTCTACATTCTCGACGGTGACGGTGAACAATTTTGGCGAAATGGTATCGCCTTGCCTAACCCCTCTTTTGACATCAATGATATTACTGTTGTAGAATACCGTTATCTTTGTTGTGAAATTTTTGTACAAGTCAAGAAGAATCATTATGTACTGAGCAGGTACTCTTTGACTATCAAGGCTTTCCATGACTGCTTCTACCTCAATTGAGTCAAAGGTCTTCTTTAAATCGATGAAAGCGAGACAAAGTGGTCTTTTGTACTCTCGCGATGCTTCAGTGAGCCTTGTTATCGTATGGATGTGGTCCATTGTACTAAATCCTTTTCGAAACCCTGCTTGCTCACATGACTTTCCTTCGTCCATTGTTCTGTCAATCCTGTTTAGGCTCGAGTGAAAAGTTTGTAGACGATAAGTAGCAAGCAGATTGAACAATAGTTGCGGATATTGTGTAGGTCACCTTTCCTGAAAAATAATGCGGTCTTGCTCGTTTTCCACTGAGTAGAGACCTTGAATTCAGTCAGGTAACGTGTTAAGAGTCGAGCAAGTGTGTTTACGAGGACTGGCGGAAGGTTCTTCAAGTGTTCAGATCTTATCCTCTCCGGACCTGGTGCTGTTCGATTTTTCACCAACGAAATGGCATGTCGGGAATGATTTTCTCCATTGCCTTTCTGGGTGCTAAAGCTGTTCCGTCTGGGCGTCGGAGTGCAGTCATCTTGGTTTTGTAATTGGCGAAACATCGGTGAGCTTTGCAAATGCTTTCCCCAGCTTCTGCAGCTTCGATCATGACTGCTGCTCTTCTCTCTTTAAAATCTTCTTTTATTGTCTGTCTGCATTGTTTTGCAAGTTAGGACGTTAGTTCGCGGTTGCCTGCAGCCCATGCGATTCCACGTTGGCGTATCAGGTCGAGAGTTTCTGGACACAGACGTCTCTTGGTGACTTTCGAAGTCTCAGCTTTTACAGCGCTAACGTGAAGATGTTAAATGAGCCGATCGTATTCTTCGTCGATGTTATCGACAACGGCATCTTCCCAACAGCCGACTAATGAATTAAATAAGTCCCAGTTTATAGTGGTTCTGGGACTTCGGTTTTTGAATTTAGCGACTTTTTCTACTTTTTGCGAGAAATGGAATCTTGCACGAAGGAGGCGGTGGTTTGATCCCGTGTAGAATTTTGGGACAACACCAACGCTAGTTAGGCAGAACCTTCTATTTACAATGATGTGATTTGTTTCGTTGTGGTACTCTCCACTGGGAGATTCCTACGTCCAGAGTTGAGGGTGGGGCTTCTGCAATTACGAGTCACCACGGATGGTCTTCGTCGTCATGATAAACTCAGACAGCAGGTCACCCTAAACGTTCCACTCTAATCCGTAGGACCCAATGTGACGTTCTTCAGACCTTCTTCTTGGTTCAATCTTGGCATTAAAATAATCAATAATGACTCTGAACAATGTACGGTCTTCTCTGTAGAACTTCTCCGAGTCCATATAGAACGCTTCGACTTCGTATTCGTCATAGTTTGATGTCGGCGTGTAAACAACGAAGAATGTCAAAGCCAGTATTGGTCCACATCTTTTTAATCGTAAACGTCCGGTTAGAGTTGTAGGTTGTTCGAATGAATCGATGTTCCTGGAAAAATTCGCGTTGACGAAACGCCGATGCCGCCGACTCCTCTACTGTCGCATGTTCCGGGAACAGCTTCGGTGTCACAGACGACGTTGAATGGTTGGCGTCGTCTCGTCTCGGCCAGGCTGATGACGTCGTACCTTATCTTTCTTGCTTGCATGAGCAAGTCTTCTATCGAGGACTCGGATGCAAGTGTACGTGCATTGTAAGTACAGATCGTCACCATAGTTCTTTGGAATCCAGGCAGCTTCCATTGGCACTGAGATTTTAGCAGCCTATCCGTACTCCTCCTACCCAACGCTGCGAAATTTGGGGCTTTTTCGGGGTTAGGAAAATGAGTTTCGTTTTTTTAACTGAGTTTAGCATGGCGACACCTACGTATAGTTTGCTGGGGTTTGAAGGTGGGGGCTGGGTGTACTCACGGAGCTTACCAGGCTCTCCCAGAGTGGACTTAGAGTTTATTTGTTGGAGGCAACTCCTAACCGCCTCCCATATACTTCCCAGTCACTTGATTGCAGGCTTTTGGCCGAATTGACTCGTAGAGTACAATCCGCATAAGCAAAAATACACCCACACACGCTTGCATGAATACGCCTCTTAAATACAGAAAGTATGTGCCAAATCAGCGCAGCAGAAACAGGGAGTCCATCGTTTGGATCCACCCGTGTTTCAGGGAAGTAAAGGTCGCTTTTGGTCCGCGATTAACCCCTATCCGCCACCTCTGGACGCGCCACGTAACCTCGCGACTAACCGGCTCGAGATAACTCATATGAGAGATCTCCGTGGATAAGTACTTATAAATGTATATATTCGTATGTATGCATGTATATTACGACTGAAAATTCACTTCTTATCTACGATTACCATAATAAATTTTGGTAATTTTGGTAGTAATTTCTTCACATGAATTCTGCAAGGAATGAATATGGGAATAATGTGAATAGTACGAATTTTTAAAAATTCGATGTCGGCACCGATATTCACCATCGCCTTCTGAAACTACCAGAGAACCGCATCGGCTGATTTCACCAGACGCTTCTCTGGGATGGAAAACATAAAAGTTTTCGTCCTTCAAGATCTTTTAATGTCGTTAGTTTAGTAGTTTAGAGCAGCTCTCTTAACTAATTCCAAAGAAAAGTTCGCAGGGTATAAATTCATGGCCTCTGGCAGGCCACTCATGCGGATCATGTTGAGTCGTCCATCACCTGGCGAAGGGGTTACATGGACACATTAAACTCTTTGGTTTCATTCACAGCACTACATCTGCTTGCATGAGGCAGAACCTCGCAGCGACCACCTGTCGTTACCACTGTAACATTTTCCGACAGCAGTGTACGGGAATAAACTGCATGAAATAATACAACGAGAAGTCATGTAAGAATGTCGGTACAATAAACATAAAGATCTCAGAACATATGGGTCACCCAGGAATACTCAATAAATTCGGGACATGGCAAAAATTTATAGGAGCTATTTTTTCAAATTAGCTTTGCGAAGAAAATAGACTTTTATACCTATGAGTGACTTCCTGTTAACAGCGACATTGATTAGTAAGTTCGGATGCTGACACTAGATTATTAATGCAATATTTATTCCGTAGCGACAAGGTTCCGGTCGATTTCGCCCTGTTCGGAGCCTAGAGATCATATTCACATGGAGCACATTCAGTGAAGTATTTCAGAAACCTAACAACTCACGGTTACTTATCAAGAGAACCTGAACTGAATTTCTGCCTTCTTTTACTTTTTTCAGAAAATCAACTGAATATAATTAATATTTGAGACGGAAAGACATTTTCAAAGCTGGATTTCTACAAGGTCCTAATGTACTTCCATCCTCACCAACGATTACTAATGCTATTTTTTTCCTATAACATCTAATAGACTTGAAACTGAGGATAGAAAACATACTTCTGAGAAAAACGAACGTGTCCGGATGGTTCGACTATGATACTCTGACGATTACCGTTCACTAACTCATTTCCAGTGGAAAAGTATGTGTCTGGCACCCAAATTTTTCGACTATTAGGAATCAACACCTGAAAACGAACACCGAAAAGCTGTTTGCTTGCACTAAAAGATTTTCCTTATGTAATATCTAAAAAGACCAAATATGGAATCTAGGACACACTATTCATTATTAAGGGCGCCTGTGGCGCAATGGTCGGAAGGGCCCTACAACACAGACGTAGAATCGGTCTCTCCGCCCATAGCTCACCAAGCCTTCCATCCCTCCGGAGTCGGCAAATTGGTACCAACTTTGTCTCGGAGGATAGCAGCACTGGTTTGGTACATCGGTAGCCACAGCGAGTCATTGTAAAGGTCAGATATGCATTCAATCGCCTCCAAACGATGATTAATGAGGTGGAATGCATGGCGCATCCCTCATGCATTGATCAACGTCGAGAGCTTTACCCTTTTATCCTTTTTATTTATTATTGTCTTTTTTCTATTTTACATGACTTGTCACCACGCCTTCGGTGAGGATTTCAACATTGCTTGCATTCGATTCGTTTCCTCGACTTCGTCATCCACAAAGCTCTTCGACCTTTTACATGCGGGTTCTCTTGTTTCCTGACGACTTCCGTCTTTGTGAACGTCACCGATGCTGATGGACTCTTTTCGCTGTGAAGTAGGAGGAGAGCAGTGCTACGTGGTTCCCAGATCTTCGCCACAGACACGGACTATCTTTTATGGATTAGAGGTAGCCAGTTGATCCCAGATTTCTCGACCCCGAATAGTCAAGCGCTTTCGTCGGCCCAGAGTGTACTCGAACCAGAACGTTGCCGCATTGAATGGCGCCACTACCACTGCATTTCCCACGGCCATAGATCAGTATGTATTAAATTGGTATTGTGTCCTACATTAGACAGTTTCAGGTCGAAATCACTGATATGAAACCCTAAACAATAAATTTTTATTTTTTATAAAAGAATGGTTATTTTTATTTTTGTTTTCATACGACTCCACTTTCACATCTACTGTGTGGAGTCCAGCACTTCTCAAATTTAACTCACATCCATCGTCTACGAAGGTCATCCAATTTTTTACGTGTTGCCTCTGCTGCTGTTGTGAGGATATTCTTTCCATCTTAAATCTTGCTGAATGCTTGTCGAGTCGATTTTCTTTGGTGTCATGAGATAGCCGAGATAGAGCGTAATCATTTGGATTACAGAGAAGTGATTCTTTGCCGGAGAACTCCGGTACCAATTTCTCGACACCGGATGGATGAGAGGCTTGATGAGCCCGGACAATGATTGAACCAGCACCGCGCTCGTGGTGATAAACAATGTTCATTGTTTGTTTTGTTGTTTGATATTTATTTTGTTTGGACGCTAAGCAATAAATAACAGCAAAAATATCGACTGAGTAACTTATTTGACAAGGAATATATAGTTGAAAATATTATACAACCAAAATAATTAGAATTTCAAACTAAACTGGATGGCAGTAAAAAAGAAAAAGACAGCATTGACAGTTCAAAATTTTTATTAAAATCGACTGCTATCTGACAGCATGAGATTTATTATGTAAGTAGAAAAAAGCTCTCCGCGTTGATCAATCCCTAAACTTCATTAAGCATCGTTTGGAGTTGATTGAACGCATATCTGGCCTTTACAATGGCTCGCGGTGGCCTACCGATGTATCGAGCCAGTGCTGCTATCTTTCCAGACAAGTCTAGTACCAATTTGCCGACTTTCAGGGCACTTACCACCACTGCGCAACATGCGCCCTTTTTTGGCTTTGTATGGATATAAGATTTAGTTGTATATTTTTATTAAGCCAGTGGATGAGGTTGTGATTGGAGCACCGTATAACACTAGTGATAAACTTTTTATGTAAAGAGATTAAATATGTTCCACTTTTTGAAAAATCCAACCAAGGAATTTTTAAGGCTTAGGACTTATCGTCAAATGTCTACCAACACGGTGGATAAGATATTTTGCAGGATGGAAAATTGCAATATGCAATAAATTATCATTCGGCAATATTGTTTCCAATTAAGACCAACCAGAATCTCACCACTGCACAAAAACTGTGGTTCACCTTTAATGATCGAGGTGAAATTTACTGTCTTTTATGAAGAAGGTATGAATGATATAATGACTTAAACAGAAGTCAATGTAAAGGTATGAAGAATGTCGAAGGAAGGAATCGATAAGCGCTAATAGAACTAGAATTTAAAATAGTTATGCCAGAACAGCAAAGAATTGTGTGGTTGAACTTGCAATAAATCAGTTTCATTGGATCGTAATCGAAGTTTTTCATCTGATAGTTCACATGATATGACAAAAATTGGGATGTGGAAGTGCATTTTTCACAACACGTCTGTGTTGCTGGTTCCGACATAACCTCACATGCTATCTTCAAGCAACTTTTAGCTTGGCATTCTTGCGAGGTGTAGCGCAGTGGTTAGAGGCGCCAAGTAATAGACATGGGATCTATCAGGTGACCTAGGCTCACTAAGCCTTCCATCACTCTAAGGTCGGCAAATTAGGGCCAGACTTGTCTGGAAGGGTAGTAGCACTGGCTGGATACATCAACAGGCCACTGCGAGTCGTTATATGGACCAGATATTCATTCAATCACATCTAATGATAATTGATGAAGTCTAATGCACGGCGCATCGCTCAAGGATGGATCAACGCCGAGAGTTTTATCCTCTATTCTTTGTTCATGCAAGTGGAAGAAGTATGCTTACAAATTTTGAACTTTGAATACGTGATCGCAATGGAATGTCTTCTTAACTTTATGAAGGGCAACATTAAAAGAAAAACATAATGAGAAGAGAAGCGTGACCAACATATGGTGAAGCGATTTGTTGTTAGAAAATGAATGGTCGGATCATTGAATTAGGTTTCTCAGCGGACTGTGAATCTCTATTAGAAGAATCTTGTAAGTGTAATTGAAAGTTTTTGCCATTCCCTTTAGAACTGAAATACCGTTCAAGAGATCAGTCCAATAGCTACACATTTAAGAATAGTTACAAGTATATTCACAGAGTCCATATATTAACAAAGAGAGTGCATGAGCATTCATGCACGAAGTTCATCATCGCAAACGAAAAGAAATATTCGAGCCGCAAAAGAAATACTTCAAGAATCAGTGATGAAGTTGAAATATACAATATTTTTGTGACTATGTAGACCAACATTGCAAGAAACAACCGCCATGAAGATCTGATGTTTGACCTTGCATCAGCTCATCGAGCCTTTGACTCCTCAAGGGCCAGGAAATTGGGACAGGATTTGTCTGGACCAAATCCGTCAGTTCCGCGCAGAAATACTATAGCATAGTCATCCCAGAACTCGAAGAAGAATCGACATGCCCAGAATTCAACGAAATTCATAAAGAAGACAATAACTCTCAACTAAAAGCCAAATGCACATTTGAAAAGTTCAAACGCCTTCGTGAATGATGGACTCAAGGAAAGCAATGGAATGCAAAGGTGCTGAGATCCGCCAGGTGTGATGATGGATCATATAAAACACAATAAGTAAAATAATATTGTCGATGCAGATTTTCAGTTGTCCAGCTTCGAGCCATAATTCCTTCATATCCTATGTCTGTTTCACTACGATGAAGCTGCCTTTCCATCTTGAGTAATTCGTTAGTGACGATATCGGGTACTTATTCGAGGCCGACAAAAATTGGAGTTTACATAATCTACCACGACTCCTTTTGGCGATCGATATCCAGTACTAGCAGGTAAAGCTCCTCGTAGGAGGTTCGATATGCTCATATACATTTTGCAGGTCGTTCACACAGTAGCCAAAGTTCATTTGTTAGAGATGGCTCCAAACGCTTCATTAACATCACTTAATCATGGGGTTCTGATGAAATTGAGCGTCAGAGCACAATCTGTATAAATACGAACACATCCATGCACTGGAAATGTCTATGTCACTGCAAGATATATCAGCTAAACGCAATAGAAACTGGGAGACTTCACCCTCAATCCATGTATCCTATAAAAGTACAAGATCGCTTTAAGTCTGCATTCAAACCCAGTCATATAGAGACGCGTTAGTTAGTGTCACAACTAAAACCAACTGAAGATTCTTCAATGAGGGAAATCCGTAGCATATCTGTAAGTCGTCAGATACCCAGGTGACCTATAAGCTATCAGACAATCATAGGTAGAGAAAGACCAGCATAGTCACAGATGTTTTCTAGCACAGCATATGTTTATGAGCTACTAGAATAGTATTTTAAGGAAAAAATTGATGAGGTAGTCGTGTCGTGTAGAGGAAGGAAGTGCTAGGTTAATATGCTGCCTTTGGGAAATGGTGATGTATGGATGATAGGATGAGAGTGAATGAAAAGTATAGAAAGTAGAAGTCCCCCACCCTAATGATCTGCAGAATATGTTCTTCGAATGGAGTTGCCTTTCTAAAACTCTTTAAAGTGAAAATGGCTAAAGTTTGAGAGCAATCAACCATTCAGGGCACAGTTTAAACCTGCTGAACTGAAAATTGAAAATTAGTCGAGTAAGTAATCATCTGTGGGGTCCAAAAAAGATAACTTTGTATATACTGTAAGCAAAGGTTTCAGCAACATTAAAGGAAAGTCAATGTGAAGCAATTCCAACCTGATCAATGTGTTCTCTTGCGTCGACATCGTATTGCAAACGTCCATCTTCCCATTGCTGACGTAAGTAGAGCTCAACTTCCTAGAAATATTAACATAATAATCAACAAATGTCTTGGATTGCTTTCACTTCTGCTTTCCAAACAATGCAGAAATGATTTTCTAATAGAATATTCAAACGTTACACTATTGCAGGAACATGAGGAGTGTTACATCACAAAGGTCAAGTTTATAAAACTGCTGGGCGAACACTCCGAAAGATTTGGTTTTCAACTTTTTTTGATACGTACTTCACATGATCCGTTCCTATGACATTACACTTTCATGGATCCAATTCTTCACATCTTTGCATGCATCGTTCTTCTTGACGCTGAGCTTAAACATCTAGTTTGTATCAAAATTTTGATAAATAATGATAGTCAAAGCGTTCGCTGTTGACTAGTCCCTCCAGGATTCGCTATGCATTCGACTCCATTCGTAGCATAATAGAATTTGGATGCATCTAAAGAATGGCTTTCGATAGAGTACCGATGTATGGAGTCGGTATTCTTGCCCTCTCAAACAAATCTGGTTCCAGTTCATCAACTTCGGACTAATAATGGGTTCAATGATCCCAAGGGGCGGGGCTGGACCAGTGACCGATCCAGAGTGTATTCCAGAATACCTCTATCTACTGCGCTACAAGCGTACATTAAGATCTATTTAGAATACTGAAAATTAGATTTTTTCGTTTTCCAAATGTTTCCAAAGAGGTTATGCTATTCCTTAGAGAACTGATGATGCAGTGCAATACGGTGTCACCTGGTTTACAAGGTTTCTAGCTTAATACTAGAACTCGGGCCGATAACGCTTTTAACCTTCACGATGTTTAACAGGTCACTTGAAGACAATGAATGACTCGTTGGATTGCTCACCAAAAGAAGAGAAAATAGTCTTTGTATCTTTATGAGATCAAATCGAACAGAATAGTGACTACAAATTTATACTACGAGATTTTCGCTCACACGCATCTAAAACTCTGTGCAACAAATGAAAGACTATCAAACAAATAACACTTAAGTAAATGCTGTATCGACCACAGACGTTTTACAGACTTCGTTTTACCAAAAATATATTGTTTCTCATTGTCACTAACGAAGGCAATCAAAAGATATTTTGATAGAGAAAAGTTCGAACGATGTTATTCCAAGAGATCGAACTAAAATGATAGCTTACCGCTCGGCTCTCCTTCCACGTAACTCGATTGATAAAGATGTTTGTGATAACGAGGATAGACGAATGATCAGCATTATCTGCAAAAAAGTGCATTGACACAAACACAGTTGGAAAATTCTATGTTCATTCCTGAGGACCACACTCTAAAGAACCTAACCAAAATCGAATAAGAACAACTCCTACATTTAAAATCTCACCTATGATATCCGTTTAAATCAAAATCAGTGACGAAATCATCGAGTTAGGAACTATTATATACATCACAAATTTTTAACAGATAGACCTTTAACTTAACCATACCTCTTATACTTAACGTCGCTCATAGTTACTTGAAAGTGTTACCCGTTTCATTTTTCCTCCCTAAGAAACTCATACAGTAATTAGAACTACTGAAAAAGTGAAACAAAAAGATTAGCAATTATGGTGGAATCGATGTGACGAGACGCTTCCTTCTGAGACAGATTTCAACGTGAACACTTAATGAACGCTCAGTGTTAAATTTGCATTTGTTTCGAATTGAAGTCATTTATTGCTGGCCGACTTGTCGCTCTCCTCTCACGTACAAGTCACATATACCGTGCTCGCTGGCGACTATCTTTGTGCTACTATATTGGTGCAATGCAGAATTAATCGGCATGGATCGCGTGAACATCATAGTTCCATACTTATGGCTAACAATGTCACTATCGCTATGCCGTCCTTATGACCAGCAACAACCTCTGTGCCTTGAAGAGCGAAAGTAGCCGAAAAACCGCTTTTTATATATCAGTGAGCACAGACGATAACGTTTGCAGCCCGACACCTGGTTTACTTGATCTAGATTGGACAGGTTATCGGTTCGACACAAAAAATACAACAAATAACCTGTTTGAGGCAAAATAAATCATTCAGAAGACAATGAGTTGATACCAGTTCACACTGGGCGATCTATCTCACGTACTGCTAAGAATGAGCACATCTCAGGCTCTAAGTTTATTTATGATAACAGATGATGCATGAAGTGTTGGCGAACGAGAAAGAGATAGGAAAAATAGTGTTTCATTTTGAAACAAATGAAAGTTTCTTGTCTCAGTACTCAAGTATCCGACAAATCAAGTGCTCTGCTACGAAAAACTCAAAAATAAAAAGCATTGTAAGTAGATAACATCATCAAACATTTTGAAATTTTGAGGTCACGCATTACCTCTATCAGTTACTGGACAAGCCGGAAACACGGAACTGAGAAAACCTCTCACTAGATTTTTGTAACAGAAAACAAAGAAATAATTTTTAAGCAGAAGGAAATCAAGAGCTTTCTGTTGTGGTGGAAGGACTATTCATCGATATGTACTTTCGATACACAAACAGCTACGAAAATATTTTGATCCTAGCGAAATGCAGAAATAAAAGAAGATTGATGGAATGGGAGAATGAAAGGAATGTTCCGTTCGACACATTAAACACATTGATGCAGAAAATAACGAAATTTATATCTAAACAACAACCTCGAACAGGAGGCCGGGTGGAGGGATCGTAGTTGCTGAGCAGTCGTGAAAGCACCTGGCCCTCGGTGCCAATTCGGCGAGTGTGGTATGCCTTCTGACAAACGCAACTGCAAACAGGTAACAGTAAGTGATTTCCACTGGTAAGAGTGGAGGTAAACGAGTTTTAATGTTCAGTTTCTGTAATACTCACTGAAATTTTAAGATGAAAGGTGATAACACAACACTTTTCCTTTTTAACAGACGAGATATATTCTTTAACACGTACTTCTGTGGCACATCCGCAAGATTTAGGTTTACGCTTTCCGGAAGTTTCGATATTTTCTACAGCTTTGTTATAAGCTCGTCAACTTACAAACAGAAAGTGATAAAGGATAGGAAAATTGATAGAATTCATAGAATTCAAAGAGATTTCACTTCTGTAGATTTACCAAGTCTCAGAAAAAGGCGCTATCAAATGCAAAAATGTGTAGTCATAATGATATCAAGGTGCTAATTAGAAAAGTGGCTTTATCACCAGTGAATAATGGGAATACTGTTGAAGAAATATTTGGCGATGGATGAAATGATTCGCAACCGTACCACACTTCGGACGAAGACAAGCAAATGTTAATGATAGAGGCCATTACGCATTGAAATGAGCTTACTAAGCTTAGCACGTAGTCATTAAAGTGATAATTTATTGCTCTTCTACTCCATTTTTAATAAAAATTTTAAAAAGACATTGCTTTAATGTTGGCAATTATACGAACAACTGAATAATGTGGTTTACTAACAACTGGTTACTATAACTGTATCGCATCTAAAATGTCTAAACGATCAGTATTCCGGAAAAAATGTGCAAGAGAATGTCTAAATATAGATACATGTAAAACATTATTTTGTGTACTGACAAAGGTTGACTTACCCACTAACTAAGAGAAGGAGTAAGAGCGTAGGAGCAGCAGTCATTGCAATGACAGCAGTTGCAATGAGTGTGAAGTTAACGCCAAGCTTCTCTCGACTTCTTTTCGCTCATCGTTTCTCCTCAACAGTTGACAACAAGCCGGCCAATTTAACCCGCCCATTATGAAAGCTGAAGCAGCTTCTGAGGAAAAATACATGTAACCCATACCTTGTTTCCAAAGACCAATTGTTTTGTTTATTTTACACGACTGGTTTTCACATCTACTGTGAGGATCCCAGCACTAAGATTTTTCGTTTCCACGCAATACACTATCCTGAAAGAATTCGAATTTGTGGCTTCGACTGCTGTTTCAGTATTTTCAGCAATCACTGAAACCGTCATATTTTATAGATTGGAAGGATCCAGATGATTTTAGGTGGATCTAGTACCAATTCCTTAAATCTGGAGTGACGGGAGTTTTGGTGAGCTCTTGAAGAAGTCAAAAGAGCACCTTGGTGAACGATCATTGCTGTAACTCCGTTATCAGTCCTCTTCAAACGAATTTAACATATACGAAAATCCATGTCCTAATAGGAACGATAACTCCAACACAGCGTTTTAAACAACATGAAATTTCAGAAACCGACGGTTTTTTTAAAGAACGGCACAATTGATCCACGTTTTCTTGAATGGTTAAATAAACACGAGTTCGCTATAGAAACCTTTATTCGGCTAACATTTCGGCGTCTCCGCTCAATTCAGGGTCGGATTGATCCTGCAAAATAGAACGCCACTGGAATGAGGTGTTCCACTAATGAAATTCCGGCTGCTACAAGATGTATTGCCGTCGAAAAAGTTGAAAAAAATATTCGGCGCAATAAGCGAACAAGCGGCCTACACAAGGGGACACCCTCGAGTGAGATTCTTTGTTCGATCGGTGCTCCAGTTCATTAGATTTGACTCGATGCGAAAATTAACATCCACCCAGGTCGCGAGGATGACCACTTGTGGATCATGGGCTAGGATCAATCTGACTCCCATGCCAAAGAGAAGTTTTTATGACGACATCATATTAGCTTTATCATTCAAAAAACTTTGGTAATTTTTATTTATTGCCTATTGTTTTTTATTAGCAGGGTATTGTTTGTAATATAACCACAATGGTGTTGAGATATTTGCAAAACTCTGGACTTGGTGTCTGTGGTAGGGGCGGAACACGCTATTATCCTTTTCGGTGGATAACGAGTTCACCACCACGCCATGCGAGTCTTTCGTTTTGCCTTCCTCTCAGCCCTGTAATACCGTCAATATTTAGCTTGAATAGGTTCAATGCCGATGCTCCCCAAATCAATCTCGTTAACGGGTGATTGCTGATAGCATCTGTAGGTCAATGACACGGCTGACAGAAAAACTGGTACTTGATAACTTATCATATACAAAAATTTGTCTGTAGAGACATAGCATCGGTTTCTTTCGTAGCATTTGTAAAACACTGCATAGCAGATTGTCTTAACAAAGAACCACAAGCAACATTAGCTGCATGTATATGAGGACTTGGAAAGGAAGAAAGAACAAACTGAACACAATGCGTTGAATAGTAATAACGTTGCTTCTGTCAGTACTCTTTTTCAGCATTTCCTTTAAAATCTGGGTGTAATTTCTGAAACAGTGATAGCAAATAAAGTCGGATTTCATCGCGTTGCTTGGTTTGTTATGTGGAAGCGAATTCACGGTTCTATGACATATTACGGTGGGATGCCAACGCCACATCAACGTGAGGTTGTCCATACCTCTTTTATGAAAGAATATCTTATCATTTGCTTGCTCGTATGAGACGGTGATCCAGACCGTAGAAAGGCATCGATTCACTCTGCTATAGATACGAACTACTTCGCGGTTACGAACTACTTCGCGCCTATGCCCATTCGAAGAACATAAGGGTTGCGCTTTCCGTTCATGGTTTAACGAGGAAGTCTGAAGGTCACGACTGTGCTTTTTTCATCGTCATTAATACGCAGATAGCCCATGTCGTTTTTGATGTCTTCGTGCTATGTAGTGCCTGCGATCCTTCATTGTCGATGTAGGTCTAAAATCGAAATCTTCTTCCTCATCGAATTGCCTATACGCGTGGCGTACAGGTCTCATGCAGATGTCCATATAACCAATCCAAGTTGATCGGTTGGAGATGCTCATCTGTGGCCCAGGGATGTCCATCGTGTTGCCTTTTCGCCTCAACCACATCCACGACTAGCTGTACATTCGAAGATGCCCGCTCCGTTTAATCAATACGGGACGTTAGAACCGAATCCTTCTCTCACTATTATTACTACTATACAAGTATTGTTTCCTGAAGGTTCAATTGTAGACCAATGTCTTCGTATCTTTTGTGAAGCACTGTTAATGGTATACGATAGTATGCATTGATTAATAATCCATAAAAGCCTTATTTTCCCACTGACGTAGCCATTTCTCATAAAAATAGAACACTTTGTGTGAAAAAGTATTGGTAACCACCTAATCCTTTCACAAGCAATAGTTCCAGTAGATGTGATAGACGGTTATGTGAAATTAAATTAAACAATAGCGAAAAGAGATCTCTAGGTGTCGGACTTCATGTTCAAGTACACCGGAGACATCGCCGCACTTTCCTCAGTCCAGCTGTCTCGTGGGCGTTTTCTTCAAGATTCCTATGATAAACAGTTTTTGCAGATTATTAGGTGCAAAATATAGCATTCTTCAGTTAAAGTACAACTTTTTTGGTGGATATGTAACTCCTAATTATAAAAACTATGACAAGGAATTCTGTGTGCTAAAACAAACCGCTGGAAAAATGAGTGATAATCAACTCATACGGGTCGATATGTTACTCTACGTGTGAATTGATCTCGACGCATGCCGTCGTAAACATTTCAACCTGATACGATATGAAGCAAGGTTAGACAGCGCCAAACTACAACAAGGATGGATCACGAGGGATAATAAAAAGCCGATGATGAGTTGCAAGTTACGCACTCAGCGGCATCGCCGCTTAAGAGAACGCCCAATTTTCAGCCTTCACGGACTTGCCTGCTTTTGACAATAAACAATATCTTTTCGATATAAAGAAGACGCGAGAGGTTGTGAGCATAGCATAATTGTTGAAGAGACTTTGTACCATCGTTCTATAGGTGTGAATGGCACGCATGCCATTTGTACTACGTGTTAGCACGACCCAACATACAAACACACTTCAATCAGCATTTGAAAGGGTCTGGCAGCTTACACCGAAACTATTTCGGTACTTTTATTCTCCCACTTTCCACGCAATAACCGTGAACCATTATAGGTGCTAAAATGAAACAACGGTTAGTTGATAGTTCAAATGCTGGTCAGTGAACTTCTCCGAAAGGGGTTTTTTTTAGAAATAGTCGGGTCAGCAGAATGCTTTTTTCAGTCTGACCCCTCCTACCTTGATCCGCGCTTGATTAAACTATTGAAAGTATAGCAAGAAAGTCGTCTACTCCATGGAACTGAAAATGGACATTATAATTTCGAACCGTCTAGTGGAGCAGCTACGTTTGGAAGTCCAAATGGTTGCCAATATGTTGAATCGATTATGTAAATAGCAGCAAATTTTTCTTCTCATTTAGATTTCCAACCAGAGTTTCCGAGGATTTGCGACAGGATCATCGTCAAATTTACTAAAACTCAATTTACTTTGTGTGATGAATGAAGACAAAATTGTATGCAGTGTACAATGATATTTTCCTTCCAACGGTTTACCACCTCATCGTGGCTGGGAGGTGTTTCTGGGTGTTGGACTGCGATGTACATTTGTCTCACCGGCAGGGTCTCCCAAGCTGAGAAGGAGACGGGCGTTTCCATCAGAAAGCCTAGCTACGAGTAAACCAATACCAGGATCCGCCACCGTTCTGGTATCAAAGTCGCATGGTAGCAAATCTCCCTCTGATCCACAAGGGCTGCGACGGCCCGTGGTGGTGAAGACCTGGGCACACTTTGGCCATACTGACCTCAGAATTCCAGGGAACCACAATAGCTTAACCAGCAGATCTCCGATAAATGGTGATTATGCTGCACAACCAATGAGGACGGGCCGTTCAAGTGTCAAGTGTGTGTGTACAATGATATTTTAGGTATCGACTTTACTTTTTTATGATTAGAGATTTACTAACTCTTGTGGTGATGTGAGGTTCATTTCTAGGCTAACTTTGCTCGGCGGCTGTACTCAACTACTAACAATCATGGTGAGTGGATTGAGTATGCCTTTCATTCTTGCTATAGTGATGCAGTTAGACTAAGAAAGTAACCCGACATTAACCGGTCATCTAACGATCGCGTTCAACGCATGGTCAGAACTGCGCCGGCGTACATACGTGGCCGTTGGTTCGATTTCGTGTCCGGGATCCACTAAGCCTTCCATCGCTCTGGAATCGGCATATTAGTATAAGACATGACTGAGAGGAAAGCAGCACTGAATTGAACATTGGTGGGCTACCAGAAGTCATTGTATAAGCCAGATATGCATTCAATAACCGCTACAATGCTACGAGTGGAATTAGATGCACGCGCACCCCTCAGAGATCTATCAATGCCGAACGCTTTATCCTTTATCCTTTTATCTTGACAACTTGTATGGATTGGCAAAGAGAGATTAATTTTCACTGATATACGCAGTAACCGTCTCCACTGTTAATAGTTTGACAACTTGAAGAGATATTTCCACTTTATAAATTGCACGAATCTGTGGAGTATTACAAAATATTCCGTTCAGGTTCATATTACGACTTTTGTCCTGCCAACCGGTACGGCTACACCTCAGTCGAAACAGGTTGTTATTCGCAATACTACTAGGCAGGACATTGTCATTAAGGTAACCGCATGTGAATAGTTTAAAAAAAATCCTGTAATTCATAGCATTGAGTAGATAGCACCAGTGACAAGTAACAGCCAATTGTCGGTAGTTTGTAGCTACTTAGTAGCATGAGAAAAATATTGATCGTGATCTAAACTATGGCCCTGTTACAATTTATAGTACGGAGACCTAATCTACACGTCCATAATCCAAACGTCAATTTCAAAAGACAGACATGCACATACATAGCCAACAATATGCTTTTCTATGACATGAACTGAGCTATCAATCGTATAAGGTATATCAGTTTGAATTATTTTAACAGTTACGTCCTCAACTGCAATGGGAATAAGCTTACCGTGAAGGGGTAGCTATCTGGACCATTCTAGGAAAAAAGTTTCTGGCTGTTTGCACAATTTGTGATGATCCGACATAAAGGATAAAGTGTAAAGCTCTCAGCGTTGATCAATCTCTGAAGGTTGCTCCATGCATTCGACTTCATCAAGCGTCGTTTGGAGGTGATTGAATGCATATCTGGCCTTTATAATTACTCACACTGGACTAGTAATGTATCGAGCCAGTCCGCCTATGCTCCCATACAAGTCTGGCACCAATTTGCCAATCCAGGAGGGACGGAGGGCATGGTGAGCTTTGGGCGCGGAGGATCGATTCCACGTGTGTAGCAGGGCGCCTCCGACCACTGCGCCGCATGCGCCCATGACCCAATATAGTATTTCTTATCACAGGATTTTATTAAAAACACTGCGGCGTACGTAGTGCAGTGGTTCATGATGCCAATACACATTAGAAGAGTCGCTACTCCGATCCCGCACTCCGGTATCACGAAACCTTCCATTCCTTCGTGATCGGCACATTGGTAGCACATTTGTATGAGAGGATGAGAACACTGAATTGATAGATCGGTAAGCCTCCGCAAGTTATTGTACAAACCAGACTTACCCTCAGTCAACTCTACGATCCATGATTAAGTTGAACGAATGATGCGTCCTTCAGGGACTAGCCAACTCCGAACGTTCTATCTGTTGTTTAAAACACATGAATATGTGAGAAAAGGAAACATAAAAAGAAGTCGACATCGAAAACGTACGCGCTCAAGCACTGACCATCATTGACTTATACTACGGATACCACTGAGTTTGCTATTAGGGCACGGCTTCAAACCATGATCACATACCCAAAGATGTCCTTTATTATTAACGACTACTTATATCATCCGCACATGTGTTTAACAATTTTGGCCCTTCGACTCTCGAGTAGTTTTTCACTCATACGAGAGTGGGGTGTAGATCCGCCGGCATGGGTTGGTACGAACTCATTTCTTTGCATTAAGTGGTTTTGACACGAACTTATTTTTTGTTGTTTTTTGTCTTTAGTCGATGCTTTATCCTATACAGAGCATTGCGATGTCCGTCGAACCTAAAAAATTATTTTTTACACTTTGCAAAAGTGTTTTTGTATCATAAGAAATTGTGCATGGTGAAAAAGAGTACCTCTTCCAACGGTTTACCGCCTCATCGTGGCTGGGAAATGTTCCTGGGTGTCGGACTGCGATGTACAATGGGGGAATCGTCCCGCCCAACAGGATCTCCCAAGCTGAGAAGGAGTCCGGTGTTTCCATCAGAAAGCCTAGCTAAGAGTAAACCAATACCAGGATTAGCCACCGTCCTGGTATCGAGGTCGCATGGTGGCAAATCTCCCTCTGATCCGCAAGAGCTGCGGCTGCCCGTGGCGGTGAACACCTAGACAGACCTTGGTCAGACTGACCTCAGGATTCCAGGAAACTACAATAGCTTAACCAGCAGATCTCCGATAAATGGTGATTATGCTGCGGCCCGCACAACCAGTGAGGACGAGTAGTTTAAGTATCAGCTATTAAGAGAGCACCGTCACCACACAGATTATAGAAAAGAATGAATCGGTATCAAGAACAGCAACGTATGCTTTATGTATATCGTAAAAGGACTACCATATGTTGAAGAAACAGTGGTTGTTATCCGTATTCATCACACGAGTGCTTGGAATATTTCAAAATTATTCTACAACACATGTATACACAGAAGAAAAACCGTCTAAATTACTAGTGAATTGCGCTGAGCACCAATTTATCGAATGAAAGTGCAACGAAATGAGCGAGATCATTTATTAGGGAGGGCGGCTCGACCGGTATGAGTTGATATCAAATCACTCAGAATGCGGAGAATAATTGAGCGTTAAATGCATACTGCATCAATTTCGATTTCGATACTAGTATCTAATGGTTGCTAGTCGAATAAGTATCCAGTAAACTTTAAGTTTATCAGTCTGGAATTATAAAATGATCGGTGATGTGGAAATGCGCCTAGAGTCGTTTTAAAAGAATATTGAATGCAATTGTTGTGAAGATATTACGGTGTTGATTCTCCTCAGAAGATAATTCCCCTTTGTGTTTGTTGAGGCAGTAGATTCAGAGTTGGTGCATCCCATGAATTGCGCATAGTTGACTGAAAAGTTAATGAAACAAAATAAAGTATCTTTACGAGGGTCATTCATTGTACAGCGTTACACTCTTTAGGTTACTTACATTGCAAAAGAATGCACTATAACATTTTCATGATACAAATTTCTCCACTGGTACTTGATGTACTTGAAGATACGAGTTTGGATTCTATCCAAGCGAAAAACTGTCGCTGGCTTGTTTTGCTATAACAAGTGTGTTGAGGTGTTTACATAATATATAACTAGATCAAAACCGATGCACCGCGGGCAATCCGTTTCGAAGCCGAGAAGATCGTTGTCGATTCGAGGAAATACGTTGTCGTTAACATGACGTTCAACGAAAGAGAACTCTCAAGTTCACCAAAGGTGAGAATAATACGTTTTCTAATAAAATATTAAGGAAATAAATTACCCCTGAATAGTTCGTGTCATTACGACGATACGATTTGGCTGATAGATGATCCTTTATGCTCTTTGTGTCATCTGTGGATTGATGACGCTGAGCTCTCTGGTCACAGGGGATCTGATTAGTGCGTCCAAGGACACACCCATAACCAAATAACCAAATTGTCGTTGGTGACCATGGAACATTGCTGGACGGACTCCGATTGTTCTTCATGGTCAATCGATACCCATGTTTTCCAATTCTTATCGAAAAAAATTGCGATTACCTCAATAAAATACAAAACAAATAGAAATGAGATGATTATGGCTGCTATGACAAGCGGTGAGCTTGAAACGTCCAGAGCTTCAAAGCCTCGTGCCAAATTACGGTTTTGTAATAGAAATCGGTTCTTTTTCTTTCATCCACAAATTGAATTTTTGTGATTAATTATTCAAGCCAAAGCACCTGTTGCCTTCATATTTCGTTTCCACATTGTTTTAGCAGGGTTTTCGTTTGGCCGATTTGACTTATAGAATAAAAACTCCATGTGCACACGCACGAATTCATGGATACGTCTGTGTAAACACGGAACGTATGCGTCAAATAGAAGCAACAAAAACAGATATCGTCTGGATCGTCCCTCTCAAAAAAGTAACAAGCCGCTTTTTCTCCGCGTTCAAACCCCTATCCGTCACTTGGGAACGCGCTATGTGGCCTCGCGAAAAACCGACTTATTATCACTGTGAGGAAACCTATAAATTAGTAGGTATATGTACATATATATACATAAGTTCTCTGTTTGTATGTGCATTTTAAGTTAGTCAAAACTCCGCTCTGAAGACCTCTGATCATTTCGCTCTAATCGTTACTCAGAGAAGTCATGTGATTTTCTACTAATTGATAATTTGGTGCTCCTTCGAAAATAGACTTTCCTTGGATTATTGAAGTTCACATTTATGAAGGCTGTAAATCCTAGAAGTGCTATAAATACTCACACCTGCACCCAACCTGAAGCGGCCAGTAAGCAAATGAGCCATTGTGTTCTTGGTCTTTTTATATATCGTCTTTTTATTTTAGAAACCACAGACAACAATCCTAGTGTATAGGCTAGTAATCGCCTTGATACATGGTTTTCACCGTTGTTTCTTTTCATTCAAGTTCATCGGTTTTTCATTTCCATCAACTGTTATGCTCGTTTTAATGTTAGCAATCAAAAGTGGTTAGAGTAATTTCCGTAATGGTTAAGAGATAAAACGCATCAACGTCTGGGTTTATCCCTGGCCATCTTTATAGGCGGTAAATTTGACTCCTCATCGAAGAATTAAGCTGACTAACATTTCCACCTACACATAACTACTCTACTAACTCTTTGAAACTGATCTGCTAGAGATAAACAAGTGAGAAAATTCAGACGTCCCCGTCCGTGATTCACAAAAATAACAAAATTGTAGACGTCGTAGAAAAGGGTAAAGTTGACCAAGTTTACTTATTCAAAGCATCAGCACAAAGCTCAGTTCAGCATGAGAAGAGCTGTTGTGATCCCAAAATTTCGGTTTTTCACTTGCCAGTTCCTATATAACGTCATCTTTACTCAAGTTGATCCCATATATTTCTCGAACAAAAAACGATGCTGTTCAAGATGCTAGACAAAACGGTTCAGGGTGCGGCGTCAATGGTTTACATCTATGCGAGGCCAGTGACGAAGTATAATCAAGAATGCCTGCGTCGATGGTTGACAAGGGATAATTGTGAGACGACCTCCCAACTAGCATTCCTCATTGAATTGAACCTAAATAATTCTGAGTATTCAGCAAGTAAGGTGAATACTACATTGCTATAATTATAATAGTTTATAATTGATAATTGTAATAATTATAATACTGAATATATTATGTGTTTCAGTAGCTGGAAAATAAGACTTTTCTAAATATTATCCGACTCATCTTCACATCTACTGTACGGAAAAGCACTTCTGTCCTTCGATTTGTTTTCTCACATCCATCATTAACGAAGGGTTTGAACTTTTCACGCGTCGCTTCGGCTGCTGATTGAGGATTGTCTTGTTTGTCATGAACATCGCTGAATGCTGGTCGAGTCGATTCCCCTGTCTCTGGAATAGCTAGACTGGAGCGATCCCACTTGGACTGCAGAACTGAGTGCTTCGCGGACAAGTTTGCTGCTAGCGTTCAGACCTATTAGGGATGGGAGGCAGGTGAATCCGATTCGGGATCGGACCATGATGAACGGCATCACTAACACTGCTCAACAAAGTAAGCACTTTTGAAATCAAAAACTTGTATCTATTTTAACTGTTTTCATGACCCATCTAATATCAGATAATGTAAAGCAAATATTTTGCTTGTATGTGCACTTCCTGACACCGTCTGGCTCCGTCGTAGGATTTTATGTGCATCCAACCAACCATCTTTTATGATTAGCAAATTTAAGCCTCACTCGAATAAAATCGGCTATTCTGAGCTCCTTATCGAGCTCTCCTCCTGTAGATGATACGAAAATGAAAAGACGATCTTTTTCAGTAGTAAATGGTGATATAAGAAATTCTTTTTGATGACTTTGAACTTAAGTAGAAAGCATGATAGCGACCATGTTCCAAACTTTGGAATCGATTGAAAATTGGTATCCGAATCATCGATTCACTTTGTTCTATTTAATCTCTATCCATTTCCTTATTGCCATTTTCTCGACTTTTCGAGCTAAAATTGAAGAACGTAATTCGTTCTCACCCACCTAAATTTACATTTTTAAGATTTCTAACCGTTTAAATCCGTTCACTTAGTTTAATTTAGTTCGTTGTCTTGAAACCGTACTCCACGAAGATTTATGAAGAGTATGATGGGTTCAGATGCAGTTTAAGATTTTTGTTTTCATGATTGTCGCTGAATGCTGGTCAAGTGTGATCCTTAAATCCTAGCATTTCTGTAGAAGAACTGTCCCATATCTTGGCAAAAGGACGTCGATGGCCCTTTTGTGAATTGGAATGATCTTGTGTTGTAGTGCGCATTTGCGATCTAGACGTTATCGAACCAACGACAACGTGAATTGCGGCACACTTATAACCACTGCACTACACGGACCGTTACCATGAAGAAAATAATACAAATTATCTCGGACTTTCAACCAACACATTTTTCATAGCACGAATACGATTTAGCTACTTCCATCTCGTTCCTTATAAATGTGTAGACGCAAACTACTATGTACTTAAATCAGTGAACAATTCTGTTGTCCGTCAAGTCTCGGCACTTTCACAACACCGTCACTTGCAGTTGATCCTGGATCTTCCCGGCCAGGCATCGTTAGTGGACCCAATACCGATTGCAATCAAAGCAAACGTTGACGAGGACTGCAAAACTGGGATAAACATCGACGCCGGTATGCCTTGGACGATTTTAGCATGGTATGGTCATGAAGGCTGATTTTCTTGTATACAGATACCAACACCGCTAACGTTTTCGACGACAAAGACTATAGATACGCACTCCAACTTCAGGAAGATAATAAGTCAAGGTACGCTACTCAAACAATAACTAAATCCTGGGTGGTTTGCAAAGCTCTAGAACGACAAAAATAAAGTAATAACAAATAAGAAAAGGATGAATAAAAGCAATTCTTATTTGCTATCACTCTAAACCACTGAGTGGATGGCGTAACACTGGAACTCGCCCACGGCTAAACCAAAATTGCTTATTGCGATGAATATGAAAAATACTACAAAACGCCACGCAGATGCGACTAACAATCCATATCTGTTCAGTAGTTACTGTCCCGCTTCTGTCCATACCAGGTGATCCGTGCAAAATTAGCTCTACTATCAAACTGGGGAACTTTGACGATAATCACATTATGCTTCCATGTGATTTCTGTGCGGTTGGTCTCTACGTGATACACTTTGACGACATTATCCGTTAGTAGGGAATCTCTCACAAAGAAACCCGCACACCTTTTTCCTGCCTGATAGAAGTTAATAAAAACTAATCTCCTAAATGTAGTAATAAAGCAAAGCTTTTCCAGGTGTGCTATACTTGCTCCGATCATGGATAGGCTGTTCCCACCAGTAGCACAGCCTGCAAGCGCATAATAATAGTATTATGCATCAATAAATATTCCTTGCCCATGATGCTTTTCTATTGTAGGGAGACATCTGCGGAGCATATAACTTCTACTTCTGATGACCCAAATGCCTTAACAGCTTACGGCTCTTGCTCAAATGTTCTCAAATAGTAGTTCCTCTGCGTATTCCTTCACTATCCTTTATGTTCTTGTAAGATCAATAGACCATCTACCCACTTTCTCTGCCCAGTTCTGGGACTAAATAGCTCACTACATCTATTTCGCTGTCCAAATATAAAATGTAGCTTAAAGATGTGTAGATTAGAACACTCGACATTACAAAAAGCCGTACGACGTCTCCTCCGAAAGCACCACATGCAATTTAATTGTCCCGAAAGCCAAATTATATGAACTATAAATGAAAGAACACATCCTCGTTCTTGAGATGCTGTAGACCTTACAGGAACGATCCGAAAACCTCTATTGAACACCAGAACAGAGCGACCGAAGCGTTCTCTTCACTCTGTTCTAACTCGTAACAAGCAATTTTAATCACCCATCCAACCTTGTTTCGTTGCCCAACATTTTATTGAATTTCATCAATGTCGGTTGATTTTAACGAAGTTGCTTCAAAAACAGAACCTTCACTAAGTTTTCTCTAAATAGTACTAACAAATAACGACCGCTGAAAATTTCTATGAGAATCAGTCGGTCGAAGAAAGAGGAATCTGTTAACAATTAAGCACATGGGAATGAAGAACAACAAATAACGAGCATAACAAATTTCGAGGTAAGTTACCAGATAAGAAGAACAGATCCACACTTGCAAGCTAACTAGAACAATTTAACAAATGGGTCCTTAACAATCATTAAGTCTTGTTAGAATGCTGTTGTTAGACAAAAAATGAACAAACCCGCACTTCACACAGATTACAAAGCACAAATAGTAAAAGAGCATGTTGTGAGACTTTTTCGACGTCTGGAGCGAGAGAATTAGAATCCGGAAACTTCAATTCTTTCGACAAGCCGACTATGTTTGCAGATAAAAGCTTACAGTAACACAATTAAACAAACAAAACACGGTGAAAGATACTAATTTCTAAAAATCTTATAATTTTAATATAACAGTTTATATAATAATAATAACTTCACTATTTGGTGATATCGAATAAACTAATAGCCTCTTAAACAAACAACTGACTTCTACACACAAAATTTTGTTCGTTCGCATATTCTAAATTACGATAGATCATTAAACCTAGGACACATATATTTACTAAAAATCCCGCATCCGGTGGACTACAAGAACCACAGTACTGAATATAAACTGCACAATGATTGCGATGTCTTCCTAACTAGCAGCCGATGGAAACCAAGGTTCAGTAGCACATCTAAACGTCCAGCTACTCACTAGTTTTCGCTTTGCTCCATTTGCTTTTGCATCACACGTCGACGGTTGCTGACACGATACGGCTTGAGAGCGTCGATTTTCCGCCTCTTCAAAAGCGCCTTTTTTGCAGTTTTCTTCCGTTTAAGAAGAGCCGCCTCTTCGGGATTTGTCACTGAGAGTTCCTGAAGATGCACAAAAACTTAATATTGTCCATTTAAAGCACCGAAAGGTTAGAAATTAGAACACGAATAACAACATAACAATGTTCCAGATTACAACGATTACTCATAACATCGTAAATCTGAATTTCGTTAGCACATTTAAAATAACAGATCCCAGGATCGACTTTCTATTAACCTCGGCATTGGAATACGAATGCTTCGTTTTCTTGTTCAGCAATCGCGAGGTTTTTAAACAGCATACATTTACTTCCATAGAGAAACACAATAGAATACAACGCTAGCTGACGTTTCGGCAGTATCGCCTTCTTCAGAGCCTGGAAGGGTATACTGATATACGATCTAATAGGCCAAACGCTTCAATAACACTTACGAAAAGACGAAAAGCTCTATGGTAATTACATGATCAACAGCTCGAATAACTCACCGCTTTTTACATGACTTTATGTACCTGCATAAAAGAACACCCAGATAGCTAATGAAAAGCAAGACTATCTAGACCACTACGGACGCATAGGATACAAAAGCATAGCGGAGACGATTTTGAAGTAAAAGTCAATATTCTTGCACAGGACACTAAAACCCCAGCGCGAAAACTTCTTGAGGCGTTTTGGATAAATGCCAAAAACCCTACAATGAATAGCAGGGACGAATGCCCGGAGGTCATACGCGACCTGATCCTGTACGTTCGCATCGATTTTTGATGTGCGATGGTGCAGTCGTCAACCACATGCGACTATAATCAGCTGTTCTAAACTTCCTCATCGGAAGTCACGAAAAAGCGGTGGGTTTTTTCGAGTTGTTGATCATGTAATTACCATAGTTTTTCGTCTTCTTGTAAGTGTTATTGAAGCGTTTGGCCTAGTAGATTGCATATCAGTGTACCCTTCCAGGCTCTGAAGAAGGCAATACTGCCGAAACTTCAGCTACTGTTGTATTGTATTGTGTTTTTCTATGGAAGTAAATGTATACTGTTTAAAAACCTCGCTACTGCTGAACAAGAAAACGACGCATTCATAAAATAACAGAACTATAACCAAGACCAAAAAGCGCTCATAAAATTAAGAGAGCTTTAAGATCAAACAAACGTTTTCTATAAAAGAAAATTTGAATTGAAAACTCGGATACTTGCATATGTGGATGGCCCGTCCTCATTGTTTGTGCGGGCCCCGGCATACTCTCCATTTTTCTCAGTTTTGCTGGTTTAGCTTTTGTGGTTCCCTGGAGTCCCGAAGTCAGCCTAGCCAAAGCCTACACCAAGGCAGCCGCGACCCTTGTGGATCTGAGAAAGATTTGCCACCATCCTAGTAGTGGTTCACTCTTAGCCACGCTTCTTGATGGAAACGCCGGACTTTTTCTCAGCATGAGAGACCCCACAGGAGGGATGAATCCCCCCGCTGTACATCGCAGGCCGACACCCAGGAGAACCACCAGCCACGATGAGGCGGTAAACCATTGCGAGGGAACAGCAAACTCCACATCCAAAAGGTTTATCAATAGTTACCTTCAGTTTACGTTTTCGTTGTACTGCTTTAATAACGGCGGCCTTTTGACATTCAGCCAACATCGTTGCATATCGTTGTTCTCCTACTTTGGATTTGAATACTTCACCCACTTCAATCGAAATCGAATGTAATTCTTTATCTGAAAATAATATAATTGTTGGAAACTTCTAAGGCCATGATAAATAAATTTACGAATAAAAACCTTGAGACGATTTGCTGTTCATCTCGTGAACCAAGAATGGAAGGAATAATTGTACGATAGCAACCAATTTTGACGAATCTTCTTCACGCACTGCAAGTGCTGCGGCCATTTTCAGGCAAGTCGTGCGCTGAATACATTGAATTCAATAAACATAAGACCTAATATATTGCCATGTGCTACCTCACAGTAAGACATTATAAGTTACCTTTAGAGAGAGATTCGGCTGATGAACGATCTCGAATCGACAAATATTTGCAAGTTTTTCCACCAGCATATTGAAGTGCTCTTCATTCAAATGACGCGAAATAGCCATTAAAATCTTCGACGCCTGTCAATTATGGAATAGCATGAAAATACGGAAAAAAATGTATGTTTGTAAGTTTATATATAGTATCCAACTGTTTATCACCTTATTGTGGGAACGCAGACTAAGTAGTTAATGCTTTCTCCTTGAGCACCTGGTTGTTAACAACTCGCGCTCGCTCATGAAGAAAACAATAACTTATTGATCAATGCCGAGGTTAACAGAAAGTCATTCCAATAAGATCACGTAGTCATTGAATTGCTCAAAAGATTGGTATATATGGTTGAAGCTCAGCTAAAACTAAGTCAGTACCACCAACATCACGGAGCAAACCTAGTCGCTATGTAGCTATGATAATTTGATAAAGCTCTACACTGCTACATAGGAATTCCAAGTGAAAAAAAAACATAGTTCAACTAGTAATAAACGAAGCGCATTATTTTTCGTACACTAGGCAGTAAGAAAACTACTCTGTCTCAAGTTACGTAGGACGCCATCAGTAGCACTAGATGAGAGCGACTCTTCCACAACATACTATAGATACTATTTAGAGCGCCGTAGCTAAAAAACTAGAACAGTCAAACATAAATACGACCTTCACGGCTTCCTAATGACTTCTGCTGATCATTTCAAATTTCATGTGATCGTCATACCCAGAAGATCAAACCAAGTAGCTGGTTCCTTCATCACCATAACCCCATCACCTTGCATTCAATACGACCACAAGCTCCTCATTAAAAAGAGAATTAAGTCGTGAGTCCAATAAAAAACACCATAACCCAAGGAGATGATGAAAAGTCATAAAATATGGTAATATTCCAGATGTAATCTTATCCTACACGATAAATAAAGGAGGAATCAACTGACTGCGACTTGAAAATCTAAAGTTTCCGAAAATGCGCCCAAGACCGCTTAAATGCCCATTGAAAAATTTCGGATAGCATTTCGAAAACTACCAAGAAGCTTCTGTTTGGGAAGAGAAAAAACTAAAGCAGGCTTGGAATTGCAGTCAACGTTACAAACAAAGTGGACAACTCCAAGACCACATAACATCACTGTCAAGTTGTCCCGAACTGGAAGCAAACTATGGAATAAAAAACAGTATGGTGAAAAAGATGATATATTAGAACCAAGGCTCGTCAAGAAAGTACCGACCGAGAAAACCAAAAGATCAGAAACTATGCGTGATCTACCAAAACATGGATTATCGTGTTATCGCGTTATGCGACGAAAAGAATTGATGACGACTGAACGAGAGGAATGATTGAATAAACCCCACAAGCAGGCAAATACCCTAGAGCGATCACTCACAAGATAAGTGCTAACAAGATAAATGTGGATCACGCCAATGAGCCGTATTTGCGGCTGAAAGAGGACTTGTGGATAATAGAATGTATACCATGTTGCTCAAAAATGTCCCGTGGTAATTATGACTCTAAAGAGCTTATTTAAGATTGTATATTTAATTCTTCATTCCTTTTCAAATACTGTTCTTTTCAGCTAAACCTAAAAGGAATGAATTCAAAGGTAATGTTTCGCCTTATTTCTTCTATGTAACTAACAATTTTAGTCATTTACAACCTTCACATAATTCCTAAGCACTTATTATGTAAACAACATTTAAGAAAAACACCTGCAAGGCAATGTCCTCAGCTAGTATCCTGTCACGCAACTGCCAGTAGCACCACTGAACTAGCTTCATGGAGCGCTCAGAGGTGAAGAATGTCCTCTCATAGTTGTTCAGACATTGACCGATGAGACATGCAGCAGACAATCGAACAGCTACGGAGCTCTCGCATTTCATCAACGACTCCAAAGAATCTAAAAGAGACTGTAATTCCATGCAATGCACTTCAAGGACACGACAAACAAACTAGCGAACAAATGGTCTACCCATAGTAATTGGAGGTATCACCGGGTGAGGTGAACCGCAATTTTTTATTACCATGTTAGTGCATTGTCATTTTTCACAAAACCAGATATAATTGGACTAAAAAAATCGAGACTTTGACCATGCTTAGTTTTCGTTTTCATTAAAAAGTCTTCAGAAGTTATGAATACATCATAACTGGCCTTTCCACGAATATATCAAAAAGACACATGAAGACATGATAAGCACGGTGATGAACAAATTTTGTCAAAAAAAGAATGAACAGTAATTTTCTGAGTACTACTTAAAATACTGTACAATACACTAATGTTTAACTTAAAGCTCCAAAACGAACCAAAGTCATAAAACAATATCGAGCTAACTCACCAAAAATCACACAAAAATCCTCCACCGATAAAACAACACTGGATGACGAGTTTAGATTTTGTAGCATAGAAGCTATACCATAGCAGAATCCAGAGATTGTTTGCTCACTAGAAATATGTTACTGTGTGCTAACACACTATATTTGAACAGTAGACAGGCCGTTGTCAACGGATATTTCAATCCTAATCGATTTACCACTTAACTATTTCGCTACGTTTGGAGCCTGTTTGGGGACGCATTGTTTTTGCAATCTTATTCAGTGAACATTACGCAATCTTAATTAAAAGTCGAAGTTGCACCTTAGGTTTCCCATTTGGATGCTCTCTTACTTAAACACGAAGCGATCTACCTGGTTCGCCTATATATTCATTTTCTCAGTCGTTACAAGAAGTCGGGTATATTGTACCAAACTTATGCAGTATCCAAACACGCCTTTACGGTAAATCGTGCATTTCTAGATTGTCGTATAAGCAGAGTTGAACTAAACGGCCAAGAAATATAGTCGGCGGTCGTCAAACAACTCTAACGGATTTCGTGACTCAATGTTTTTTAGGTAGTTAGATCACCAGTATTCCGAGTGAGTTTCATTCACTGTTGTACGTTAACAGAATATGGGTGATCTTTCTCCCAAGAAAGTAGACGACGAAAAACGGTGAGTGCACTTCACCATAACCAAAGTTTGTGCTTTGACTGTCCACTAAGATTACATAACTAATTATCGAGTAGTAGCTTATCAATACGTCCCGTTCTAGGCTCTGGAGAAGGAGAGATCTCCGAAACGTTAGCCATTGTAAAGTGAAAAACGTGCTAACAGTTTCGATACAACTAGATTAGAGAAGGTTCATAATAACTTGCATACCAATGCAACGATCGAATGAAAGTCACCCTTTACAATGATGAAGATATAATTAGCGAGTAGCAGTACTGAATGCAAAGGATAATAAACCTCTCGGCGCTGATCAAACCCTGAGGGATGTGTCATGCATTCGATTTCACTAAGCATCGTTAGAGGTGAGTGAACGAACGCATATCTAGCTTATTCAATGCTGCGCTATGACGATTAAGTGCTGCTATTCTCTCAGACAAATGTGGGAGCCCAGAAGGATGGAGGGTTTGGAGAGTCCAGTGCGCACGATCGAACAAATGACCATGTATTTCAGGACACACCTACCACCGCGCTACACGCACTCTTCTAAATATATCCAATAAAAAACAAACCTATTATTGAACCAAAGGGTTCCAGAAGTAAAAATCGCCCGTAGAAAAGGTAGAACTATACGAAAATTAGAACAGAAGGCTTCTCCTTCGATCTTACTTAGTTGTACTAGTAAGTTAACAGCAACAGAACGTGCACCCTCCTGGAAAAAAAACATTCATATCAGCTTTATCCACACCACTGCGCTTCTGTGATGGTTAACCTCACCTAATCAAATAGTACGAATTACAAATGTATTCCACGGTCAACTTTTACTGTAAACTATCGGCTAGAAAAAAATCAGCCGTTTGGGATTTTATTTGTCTATCAATGATTATTTAACATTAAATATTTACCGAAAAAACTGATTTAGTTCCGCTTTTGAAGGCCTTTAGTATAATTTGGGAAGCTTAAGAAAAATCGATGATGACATGAAATATGTTGAAGGTATGCTAAAATAGCTCACTATCCTCACAAAAAATGAAAGAACTGTGAAGAGAACGAAGGTGTGT
Source organism: Angiostrongylus costaricensis (assembly GCA_900624975.1). Taxonomy (NCBI): domain Eukaryota; kingdom Metazoa; phylum Nematoda; class Chromadorea; order Rhabditida; family Metastrongylidae; genus Angiostrongylus; species Angiostrongylus costaricensis. The sequence goes on along the minus strand of UYYA01004548.1, from coordinate 57,270 downwards.
CCCAATTGGACATTGTTACAAGCTTTCTTTGAGAACATAGTCGATAAGCTATAGCATGGACAAATCATGAGCTAAAATAGGTACAATCTGTTTCTGACGGGGTATTTTGCTTCAGTTCTAAGCATTACAAGCTTTGATAAGAAAACGAAGCACCATGACATTATCTACTACTGAATGTTTGGACATTGGTGGTGCCTGCCAAAAAAAATTCTATGTATTTCGATAATATTATTAGAGGTGTTCGATTTAAAGTGTATTTTCCAGTAGTGGATAATATTAGGAAGTGTCTACATCATATAACTTTCGATGCATAAACACTTGATAATGGCATGAATAACACATACTTTAGGTTTCAACGGCTCAAAATGTCGAATATAGAATATCCAGCATGTATGCATATATATATATATATATATATATATATGTATATGTTTATATGCATATAGACATGGATTGAAGGGCAAATTGAAACTAGGAAAAATACCTGCTCTTCCTCTTGAAGCTCAAGCCAATCACAACAGGCTGAGAATACATCAAGGCGTGTTGATTCACTTACGGACACAAAAAGGTTATATATAGCTGACAAAATGAATCGGCGACATTTGGGACTTTCCTCATTAAACAATGACGCCCCAAGTTTGGAAACGTTGAACAAACAACAGCTGTTCAACACGGACTGAAATGTGACGAATATATGGACGAAACTGCCAGTGAGAATAAAAAAAATGTTTTAACACTTGTAATGCACACGATGCTGTATAAATTACGGAGATAGTTCCCAGGATCGACTTTCTCTTAACCTCGGCATTGGAATATGAATGTGTCGTTTTCCTGTTCAGCAATCGCGAGGTTTTTAAACAGCATACATTTACTTCCATAAAAACACAATACAATACAACGCTAGCTGACGTTTCGGCAGTATCGCCTTCTTCAGAGCCTGGAAGGGTACACTGATATGCAATCTACTAGGCCAAACGGTTCAAATAACACTTACAAAAAGATAAAAAACTCTATGGTAATTACATGATCAACAGCTTCTCGAAAAACTTACCGCTTTTTACGCGACTTCCAATGAGGAAGATTAGAACAGCTGATTATAGCCGCATATGGTTGATAACTGCACCACTCCATCGCGTGTGACCTCTGGTCACTGCTTTCTGCTATTCATCGTAGGGTTCTTGGTATTTATCCAAAAAGCCTCAACCAGTTTGAGCGATGGTTTTTAGAAGGTGTCGATCACGTAATTGCCATAGAGTTCTTCGTCTTTTTGTAAGTGTTATTGAAGCGTTTAGCCTAGTAGATTGTATATCAGTATACCCTTCCAGGCTCTGAAGCAGGCGATACTGCCGAAACGTCAGCTAGCGTTGTATTGTATTGTGTTTTTCCATGGATGTAAATGTATGCTGTTTAACAACCTCGCGATTGCTGAACAAGAAAACGGCGTATTACTGAGATAATCGAAGTTACGAACTTCAAAGTGCATTGTGAGTTAGATCGTAATAAACCTTACTGATACAAAGATCCACGTATATATGTAGTATTACGATTCGAAGTACCAGGATCTGCCACCAATGCCAATACCAGAACCTCTCACCACCCTGGTCCCAAACTAGTCGTATGGTGGCAAATCTCCCTCTCATCCACAAAGGAGGCGACTGCCTGTGGTGGCGACGACCTGGGCCATACTTTGACCTGGCTGACCTCAGGTCTCCAGAGAACCACTGTGGCTAAACCAGTAAAAGTCCGAAAAAGTCGAGATTATGCTGGGCCGCACACAACGAGTGAGGACGGGCCATCTAAGTATCCAAATAAGTGTGATTGGAAAAATCGCAAGTTAAGAGCTCCGTAAAAAAATTCCCTATGACGACAACTTGCGTGGTCAACTTATACCACATTAAGGAAAAAAATTAAGTGGTAAAGGAAAAAACGAAGAATTAAGCATTTGGGAAATCGTTATAGCGTGATTATTACAAGATAGAAAAATATTTCTAAAAAGGAGAAATTCATACTCGACTAAAAGCAAAATACGTCGAGGCTATATTCGCAAAAATCCATCGCTGGAATCTAGGAGTTTAAATTCCGCTTGATTTTCACTTTTTCAGCATAAAACTTCTTCCAAAAGCTCGGTTCACGTATGTGTCATGAGCCATTTAAAGCAGTAGAGAAATTTTCAATACCTTGATTGGAACTGTATGTACGTTGTACTACAAACAAACACAGTTCTCAATTCATGTTACACTTCTGAATATTTTTTGTCTGCTCATGAGACAACGACAAAACAAAACAACAAATTGGTTTCATGTCAACTGTGGTTTCGAACTCTAAATTTTAACCACAACGTTGCTGAGATAATTGCAAAACTCTGGACCGCAGGTGTCTATGGTGGGGAACGAACGCGCTATTATCCTTTCCGGGGAGTAACGCGTTCACCACCACACCATGCGGGTCCTTTGTTTCGCACTTCTCTTAGCTATTTCTATCGATCTTTTTTTACAGCCATGGCTTAACTGGGTTCTATGCCGATTTGCGCTCCCCAGATCAACCCCGCTGACGGGTGATTGCTGTGGCAAAAAGATCGATAGAAATAGCCGAGAGACGTGCGAAACAAAGGACCCGCATGGTGTGGTGGTGAACGCGTTACTCCCCGGAAAGGATAACGCGTTCGTTCTCCACCATAGACACCTGCGGTCCAGAGTTTTGCAAATATCTCAGCAACGTTGTGGTTGTATTTCGCTTAGTAACCTGCCATGAAAATTATAGAAGGCAGAAAACAAAACGTTAAACATTCTAAATTTTAAGTTACTACAACTAGGCTCAAACATCGAGGATAAAGGATAAAGTGTTTGGTGTTGACCAATCCCTCATTCTATAGTTTCGAAGCCCCATGCTTTCGGTTTCATCGAGCATCGTTGACGTGACTAAATGCATATTTGACACATGAAATGACTTGCGGTGGCCTACCGATATATCGATTCAATGATGCTATCCTACCAGATGAGTGTGGTAGCAGGGTCAACGTGAATTTTGCAAATCAAGGTAGCCACCACTAGAATCTAAACATTCTTACCAACAAGATCCAAGCTTAACTATTTCGAAATAACCGAAATCTCAAGTTCTTGACTTGATGAATTCTCCGAAAGCTCTTCGAAACCACCCTCATGAAGTCTTTCCCAAGTCTACGCAATAAAGAAGATTCCTTGATCGCACTGTGAAGTGCCATTAAAAATGGATCTTATACGACAACCATTTTGTTTTCAGTGTAGTAGTTGGACACAGACGAAACTCCTAAACATCTTTTCGGAGGTGAATATGTATAAAAAGTTTATGGCAACTTCAGGCTGAAGAGCGCGTGTGGCGCAGTGGTCGGAGGCACCCTGCAACACACACGTCCGGTCCCCGTACTCGTGGCCCACCAAGCCTTCCATCCTTCCTGGTCGGCAAATTGTTACCAGATTTGTCGACGTCTGGAAGGATAGCAGCACTGGCTAGACATATCTATACGCTACCGCGAGTCATTGTAAAGGCCAGATATGCATTCAATCAACTCCAAACGATAATCAATGAAGTAGAATGCATGGCTCATCCCTCAAGGATTGATCAATGCCGACAGCTTTATCCTCTGTCCTTTTAACTTCGTGGTAATCCATATGTGGAAACGTAAACTACAACTTTTCAAGCCAGGGTAAACCATAACGATAGATAGTAATTAATATAAAGCACCAGCTGTCTGCCTAGGAGGTCTGCGACCGATGTATTTCAACGAATTATGTGCAGTAATGCAGAAGTTAAATGAATGGAGCTACGAACTTCTATTTCACAAACCATATTCCATCCACCTTCCGTCAACTGTCTACCATTTCATAAGCACCACGGCAACAACTTTCATTGAAAAAACTTCAACACCCACTTCAAGGCTAAAAATGGCACCAAAGACTCCCCATTTCGATGGCATCGGAATACTATTGCGGTGGAATAAATAAATATTTATTTTCTGTTAGTATAAACGTTTACATTTTATTACTCCTATGTAAAACATTAAAGGTGTGGCCGGCCTTACTAATAACGGTTAAAACATTTTAGTACTAGGTAACAACTGTTGTTGCAAGAAACCAATAACTTGAGTGAAATACTCGCTACATTGCTAAGGTATCACACCTTAAGTCATCAAACATTCAAATTACTCCACAAAAACATAGGTCTGGCCGCAATAAAAAATTAAAAAGTTGTAAAGCCAAAAGCACCCACTGGCTGAAGCCGAGAGAAGAGACTGTGCAACATTTCAACAGCGCTGAGACGACCATCTTCAAACTCATAGCCTAACTGAGCGATGAACCATTCGATATACTTCTGCGGATTATCCGAACTAGGATGATTCCCGATAAATTCCAAAAGAACCTTAAAGTATTATATTTAACAATCTCCGTTGTGATTCACCAGAATGCATTTGCCAGTAATGTATCGCCTCGATAACTTGAGATGAGCTGCAAAAAAAGGTAGCTAGGGCAAGTCGTAACGATGTGGTGTAGCCTAATAAGTATATTCGACGTTATCACTTTATTAAAAAAAACTCAAAAAACCAAATTTCAATTATATTCGTTATTAATAAACAAGTTGTTTCGTTTTTAAGAATTGTCCTTGATGATTTTCTTCGTATTTTTGTTGAGCAAACGCGAGGTGTTATTATTCTTTTTTCACGATTAAGCTGACGTTTCGGCGGATTTCGCCTTCCTCAGAGCCTGGAAAGGTGAAGTTGATAGCAATCTACTCCGCCATACGCTCCATAACCAAACAAAGAAACTCCAAACCAAGATTTCAATCACTTTGAACACAGCTTTGCACACTCACCGCTTTCTATGAGGTTTTGTCATGTCCTCATTGTCCTTGATGAGTTTGAAATCACACCCCAAAACAATTTCTAACTTAAGTAAAGTATTATTTAAGGTATCCTCATTTCCTAACGAAATAATCACCATTACTAAATGGACAGTCTAAAATGGATTGGTCTAGAAAATCCTGGCAGAGCTACTAACCATTTCTGAACACTACGCTGTCAATTAGTTCGAAACTTCCTGTACGTGCTCTAACACACAGAGTAAAAATGCATAATTTGTCCAAAGACACAGTTGGGGAACGGATAAGTTCAGGTACAACATGTCGTATCTCTGACAGAGTACTCCACTTGGGATGTTTCGCATAAGACCCAATCGAAAGCACGTTGCCATACTACCAAACGTGACCTGCTGTTGCAATTCATATTAATTTTTTGATGAGTGGATTTCATTAATCGCCATCATCCTATGTGAATGGCATAGTGAACCGTTTCATTCTCCAAAAAACGTAAACAGAAAAGAAAATGTGACAGTTCATTAACACAATGAGGTTTCCCATTGATTTCTAATTAAGACTATATTGTCAACGAATAAGAGCATAAAAACAATATAGTCCATTACAGGCTCTAAGAAGACAAAGTTGCCGAAGCGTCAGCTGTTGGAATTAGCTTGCTAAGAGCAGTTTGCAAGAAGAAAAACGCTTGTTACGAACCTCTCTACACTGCGTCCTAATGTGAGGAAATGACGACGTAACTGACATCTCTTTGAGCTTTTTTATAACGTCCAAAACCTAAATTAATGCCATAGTAGACAGATTCATATAAATTAGTATTTGAACCCACGAAAGAGAAAAGACAAACAAAAGATCTCCAAGTGTACCACATACTTGAGGGTGTTGGATTTTCCTCCGTACAAGTGCCTTGATGAGAGCGAAGGCGGTGGCTTGCCGATTTGTATCTACTATGTCTATTTCAGCATAGCTCAAAAGGAGAGCTATATGCTCATCCGTAAGAAACGAAGTATTTGACATGGCAATCAACTGTGTAAATGACTAAAATCACGTAACTAAATGCCAAGGTTTATGTGTAACTCTGCTGTTCAACAGATCACCTTGCACAAAAGTTGATTAATACTAAGCACAGACTCCTTATTAGCAGCGTTTCCAAGAATTGAATATTCAGATAGCAGTGAAAACAGTCTAAAAAAGAATACATTTTACCACAATTAAAAATAAAGTCCGTAAGAAGAACACTTAAGAAATTAGAAACGGTAAAATTCTCAAGCAAAGACACACAAGAGATATTTTGCATATCCAATATGGATTAAACAGAAGACTTAAAGGTTAAAAGATATGTACCTCTTTGACAAAACATCAAGAGATGACTGGATAGAAGGAAGCGCCAAGTGCAACACACCGATAAGGCAGCGAAGAGCATGAGAGATGACCTGAACAATGATGATTTTCGCAGAGAAATCTGCGATTCAAGGGCAATGTCGAAATCAGTATTATGTCAGATCAGATCTTCAAGGATGTCAAATAGTGAAGCATATGTAAAGGATAAAGCATCTGCCAACAATCAGTTCGAGGGATGTGTCATGCATTCGACTTCACCAAGCATCGTTAAGGGTTGCACGTATATCTGAGGCTCTACAGCATATATATATACATATATGTATACATAAATAAAAACAAAAGAGATAAAGCTTTTGGCATTGATCAATCCCTGAGGAATGCGCCATGGATTCGAGATCATTAAGTATCGTTGGAGGTGACTGAATGCATATCTAGCCTTTACAATGACACGCGGAGGCCTACCGATGCATCGAGCAAGTGCTGCTATCCTCGAAGACAAGTCTAGTAGCAATTTGCCAACTCCGAAGAGAAGGAAGGCTTGGTGGGCAAATGGGCACGGAGATCGATTCCACGTGTGTCGCAGTGGTGCCTCCAACCACTGCGCCACACGCGCCCATATATATGTACAAGTATATGTGTATATATACATGTATATATATACATATACATATATATGGACATCCCAGGCGATCAGTGGTGGGTTTTGTGGAACTGTTGCAAATCAAAAAATTTTCGATCATCTCACCGGCTGTTTGGAAGATGCCAATAAAGAACACATAGATTGAAATACGGCTATGTTAACTGAACTCATACGTTTACTACAATCAATGTGACCCACAGACAACTGCCATTATGTTCATGCATGTCAAGCTTTACAAAGAAGCTATAAAATAATATGCTGAAAAAATACGAGCAACAATTTCGACTGAACCCATAGAATTTAGAAAAAGCACACAAAGCTCTCGCCATACTCTCGCCTTTAAATCTAGAAATCAAACCAGACCATTAGCAACTCACATTGCAGTCTCTACGACAGCCATTTCCATCTGCTTCCATGTCATCTCATGAAAACCTAGTTCTCATGAATAGCTAACTAGGCTTTCCAAATGTTTCTAGTAGAATGCAAGATTTATAAAAAGCGAAGAACCATTATGAGAGGATGTTGCACAAGAGCGGAGGGTTGCACAACATCACTTTACGAGTTAAGGTAAGAACCATCAATTAACGCGCTCCTGCCAACGTAATATAGGCTTTAACATCCCAGTATAAAGCATTGGATTTTTGGATGTGATACAGTCGCCGAATATCTTATTTATTGTCTCTCTATTAACGAATATTCTCCTGCAAAGAACTGTTCAGCCATTTCAAGTACAATAAGAACGAAGGACACGCATGGTGTGGTGGTGAACACGTTAGTCCCAGGAAAGGGTAAATAAGGAGGTTCGATTTCACCTCAAATACCTACGGAGCGGAGTTTTGCAAATATCTCCATTGTTGTAGTTGGACTTCACATCATAGCCCGCCATGAAAAAAGAATAGGTAGTAAGTAAAAAGCAATTATATTTGAAGTAAGAGACCGTTGGTGATAAGATTGTGAATAAATCCATTATATGAAATATATTTTCAAATGGATCTCAATAATTTAAAACCAGAGTTCGTCAATTGAATAGCTTTTTCGAAATTACTCCAAAGAAAAAATTTAAAACAATATGTTCGAATTAGGTATATTATAGCAAACTTGCCTTTTCGGTTTCGGCAAACGGTTTGCCGCCTCATCATGGATGGAAGGTGTTCTTGGGTGTCGGACTGCGGTGTACAGCAGAGGGATTCGTTCCCCCCGGCGGGGTCTCCCCAAACTTAAAAGGAGTCTGGTGTTTCCATCAGGAAACCTAGTTAAGAGGAAACCAATACCAGAATACCAGGATCCATCCTGGTATCAAAGTCGCATGGCGGTAAATCTCCTGATCCACAGGGGCTGCGACTGCCCGTGGTGGTGAAGACCTAGGGCAGACTTTGGCCACGCTGACTTCGGGATTCCAGAGAACCACAATGGCTTAACCCGCTGATCCCCGAAAATCAAGTATCAAGTATAGCAAACTCGCCTTTTCGTATTTCAACTGAAGGCATTGTATAAGCAAGCACAGAAATGGGTCCATTCGAGAGATATGATCCGGATCATCTCGGTTGAAGTGCTTCCCTTAAAATATAAATTTTAAGTAGCATAAAACAACGGGTTCCTAAAAAAAATTCTAAACCTCTTATTAAAGCGACCAATAGCTGTAGGGCAAATTCCAAGAATATGTGGGAACGACTCTTCAGAGGTGGTTTTTCAAGTGCCCCTATTCTTCTGGGCTCCTGAAATGTTAAAAAATTGACAAGCTGGGGACCTTCGAAACTTTTCTCTACGATGTTATCCACAAAAGCTCAATTACAAATTACAAGCAGAATAATAAAGGAATATCTCAATCATATGGCCCTTGTTGGCGTGGAATGATCTCAATCATAAGCAAATTAAGCAAGGAGGGGTCCCAACAAATTTATCTTCATAAGATCAGCGAAAAAAAACGATTGTATGGAGAAGTGGCTTACCGATGGTAGTAGGAGGCAACTTTTTGGTTTCTCCACTTTCTCCACTATTTCAGGCTTGCTAACCGAAACCATTTTCACTTTCTCAATATTTGCTACGAGCATTTGGTGAATCATAATGAGCTGTGAAGCCGGGGCGAAGCCTAGAACTCAATTTTTGTAAGAAGTGCGAAGAGTTGAAGATATATATCGGATACCACCATACTATGTCGAAATTGACCCAACCTTCGTTATCTTTTAGCCCATTTGCAAACATGGAAAGTAAATTCCTTGCACGCGAAATCATTTTAGAAGATGTTAGCGAGTCCACGATGCCTCTGAAACCTTTTGATACATACCGACATAGAAGTTCCCTATCAAGAGAAAAAATGTTCTACCACGACAAACACGAACTCAAAACGCTTCAGCAGAACAACGACGGCAGACGACGAGACAAAGCGTCCGAGTAAGAGTAACGTCCCTGGTGAGCGGTTTTTCTTTGCTTCGATTACTTCTGCCTTTATTTCTCCAACTTCTTTTTCTTCAGATACGTTTCCAAACTGCTCTTGAACAATTATCTGAAAGCGTTCAATATCTGAAAATGAAGGAAAAGGTTTTTATAGTGTCGTTCCATCCAGAACAAACAAAATGTTGCAAAATTTTAGGCTGCACAAGAAGAAAATTTCAAATTTCCGAGAACACTAAAAGTTCTTTCTGAATTCAAATCTTCGCGATGCAGTACTCCTAGCGCAAGCTTAGTTTCATATTTCCACCGTAGTATTGCTAAATACAAAAGATGGCACATCAACTATTACGCTGATAAGTGTCCCAATTTCGTTTAGAATTCCTTAACGCATTTAAAATCTCTATGCCAGATTATAGCTGCCAAATCTTCCACTCAACACATCAGAACAATAAAACCATGGTTTATCGACAAAACTAAACAGGGCTGGTACAAATCTCTATTGTGGCTAAGCGCCTGCCTTGAAGAAGGAGAAGGTGCCGCGTAAAAGACATCTGGTGAGATTTCCTTTGTGCCTTAGCTTTCGTAAACGCTGCCATGATTTCTTTCTACACGTTCCTTTCTATATCTCCCTATATAGTATCTACATCTCTATGACATATGCAGTCCCATCGATTCGATTCGAGTGGGGTGGAAGACCATGTCAACAAAATGTTCTCCGATACCACCACAAAACTACCGTTACACTATCGTTTCCGCACGGGATATTCAGTTAATACTCGATTGAATGCTGCCCTTTCAACAAGCAGACATCACGCATTACCTACTTGCTCGACAGATTACGTGACACAACTCAAATACGATTTTCAGCATATGTAAAACAACTTGTAAGGACGCTGTCTACTTTGTACTACAAAGCACAGCTCCATACTTCTAGCACAAGATGGTAATCATTACAGAACCTCATTAATAATCTTTACAATGTTTTTGTTAACAATACTGACTGGAAATCTTTGATAATTCAATACCATCATTAATGCCATTATTGTTACTATTATTAGCAATAATTATAGCCATAACTAGTACTTCTGACTGACAGAACGTACATCTAACACATCATCCAGGCAAGCGTCAAGGTCTCCACTTTTCAAGAATTGTTGCATTGCTGCAATAAGGGTGTGTACTGTGTAGATCATCACGTGAAGCTGAAATCAGTGTGATTACGTAGTAGTAGAATAAATGACTATGAAGGCAGTGGGCTTATAAATTGGAACGCCTAAAACGTTCAATTCAAGCAGAATCTGGAAGCTCAAAGCATCAAACCGAACCATTTGAATTCTTGAACAACGTTAATTTACAAGCAGCGAAACAACAACATACTACGATATTTTCTTGGATTATTAATGTAAAATTGTTGTTCAGCCATAAAGGATTATTCACTTTTCTGCTTAATAATACAAGAAAGTACTGATTATTTATGCCGAGTTCAAACGAAAGTCGATCTTTAGAGATAATACACTATCCTACCTGGAATCCTTTCGTCATTATTAATTTCATCTCCTTGATTATCACCGGTAAATATCGCGGTCCAAGGCATTCGCACACCTGTACGACAACTTTCCGAGCAGTATCACGTACGTCTATTGATCGCGACATCATCAGAAAGCACAACTTCAGAATTACTCTAAAAGTCAAAAATTATTCTAAAGGTCATCCACTCCCACTGACGGATTACTGCTAAAGATTAAAAGGTTAAAAATGTTAAAAATACTCTTTAAAGGAAAATAAGAGATGGCATGATAAGTATAAAACAAGCATAAAGCTAAATTTACTTTAAAAAAAAGAGTTGCCATCTTTCAAATTGACTTGGTTAAAAGCACAATAACACAATACTGACTTTTTGTTTACTACCAATTATTATTCTTCACGGTATTATGTGAAATAACACCACTATGATGTCGAGATATTTGCAAAAGTCGGACCCCATCCCAGATCGAACCAGCAATTACCCTTTCTCGGGACTCGGGTATTATCCACTGTACCACTGAGGCCCTTGTTTTTTTTCTCTCAACCAGTTTTCTACTTAACGATGACATCAGCAAAACCAATCGGCAGCGGGAATGATCAGGGGAGCATATATCGGCATTGAACTCAGTTAAGGTGAGGGTGTAGTCGAAATCACAATGTTAGCATTTTATTTCTTCAAGGTGAGCCAAGTGAAGCAATTTACATGTGGTCAGTTGTTTAGAGACAAGGGCGACTTTCAACAGTTTGGTTTTTGTAAGGATCAAGGATTAAAGGCGCGTGTGGCGCAGTAGTTGGAGGCGCCCTGAAACACACAAGTGGAATCGATCTCTGTGCCCATGGCCCACTAAGCCTTCCATCCCACCGGGGTCGGCAAATTGGTACCAGATTACCTAGGAGGATAGTAGCACTGACTTGAAACATCGGTAAGGCCACCGCGATTCATTGTAAAGGCCACATATGCATTCAATCATCTCCCAATGATGCTTAATGAAGTTGAATGCATGGCGCATCCCTCAGGGATTTATCAACGCCTTATCCTTTATCCTTTTTTAAGAATCATGGATTGTTGTCACATTGGCACCATCAGAGTAAAAAACTGGTTCAGAGAAAAGCAGAAAAAGGGCCTCAGTGATACTGTGTGTAACGTATCCGCCTGTAATCGATGTTCGATCTAGCCTGGAGTCCAAGTTTTGCAAATATAACAACGCAGCGGTTTTTTCCTAAGCATGTTCGGTGCTAATTTTCTGAGCCAGGAGTGAGAGGTATTGTGAGTCCGGAGTGGTATCGAACCAAGACAGTGTTCGTGATAAATCTGCATCACTGCTAATACGCAATCCGTATACATTCATGATGAAAGGAAAGTCCTCTAGCAGTACCCGAAGCTTGACGTGAAAGCTATAGTCGATGGTGGATGGGAGAAAACGAAACAACGAATCAAATATAATAAGACAGTTAATAATCATGGAGTCTGAAACACTGGCTAGAATGCTACCGAGATCTGACAGAGAGAGAATATTCTCCACGAATATTTTCTACCTTGTCATATCACTATGTGGTCTTTACACTTAGTATGCATTGTACTTAACCATATTTCATGCAACCAGCTGCATAACGAAATTAATTCCTGCTAAAAGTCGTCCTCAACCGCTATGTACCGGTTTCGTAGTGTGTTTTGCACTTTTCATTTCGACCCAGGACAAAGAGCACTGTACCTATCTCTTTGCTAAATGAATATCTCGTCCTCTTCATCGTTTTACTTTGTTTGTGTGCATAGTAATCCTCAGCCAAGTTCAGATTCGAAAGTGGCATATGATCAGTCCATCAGCGAACCATATAGAACAACAAGCAGAGATTTGTGGATGCATAGCAATACCTTATTTCCTCTCCCATGTTTCGTACTTGACGACGTATGAAATCGTCAATTTCTATTATATCACTTCAGCACCATTTTAGATTTTTGTCATTGTTAGTGTCCCGTCCTGCTATCTATACTATCTCTATTCAAGGATTACGTTAGTGAAATACAACGAAAATGATGCTGAAATGACAGGTGATTGCTGATGGCACTGATCGATTGAGAGAACTAGTTGACATTCGAAACGAAGAACTGCGGTACTGGTGAACAAGTTAGCCCATGGAAAGGGTAATAGCGCGTTCGCTCCTCAACGCAGACACCTGCGGTCCGGAGTTTTGCAAATATCTCAGCATCATTGTGGATGTTGAGATATTTGCTGATAGCAGCATTTTAGAAAACTGACTCAGAGACACACAAAGCAAGGGTCTTAGTGGTGCAGTGTGCAATATGCGAGCCCCTGGAAGGGGTAATCATGGTTCAACCTGGCCCAGGGTCCAAGTTTTGCGAATATGTCAGCAACGTTGTAGTTCTACTTTACATCATACCCTGTAGTGAAAAGCTGTAGTACGCAGCAAATAGAAGGTTAACATTGTGATCAAGTTAGTGCTTATATTTGTTACGCTCAAAGTTTTATTATCGCGAAATCGCTGTTATTGTATTATTATTGCTGTATATAAACGGTTTAAGTAGTCAAGTTTGAAATTCAACAGTGTGAGAAAAACCGAAAAGACGCGTGGCGGGATCTATCACACACCATTGCTATTTCACCTTACACTATCCAATTTTCTTTTTGCCATTCACAGTGTTATTAAGATAATTCCATGTCATCGCAATTTTCTATAATTAACTAAAGTGCGTACATCAACTGTAAGCCCACAAGATTAATCAACAGGTTGGATTGACAAGTGCATTAAACTTTTCCGCAGCTGAACATACTCACAAAATCATTATTTAAGATACAACACCAAAGAACTCTATACATTATTTTACCAACATACTACTGACAGCATTGCCGTAGTAATCGCTTTTGTTCGATATCAGTAGATTCGTAACAAGTTCTCATTCTTTCTCATCAACGAAAATAATAACTCTTCCTATGTCCCCATAATAAATGTATTTTGAACCATATCGAGTTTTAACATTTATACGATAGTGTACTTTTAACCACAACGATGCTGAGACATTAACAAAACTTGGACTCCAGATCAAACTACGAGTTCCCTTTCCGGTGGCTCGTGCATTACACACGGCGCTACGGAGACCATTGCACAGCGTTTCTCTCAGTTACTTTTCTACCTAACGTTGCTATCAGTTATCAGAAATGACCTGTCAGCGAGATTGATCTGGAGAGCACACATCGGCATAAACACAGTTAAGCTGGGGCTTTGGCGAATATCTCAGCATAGTTGTGGTTGTAATTCATATCATACCCCGCCATGAAAAATTATTGTAGACAGAAAATAAAAGGTTAACGGTGGACTTTTAGTCAGTCTGATAAACTGGTTTTGATCTTTCTCTCCTTTCTTTGGCGACATCAAAAATCACATTTATAAAACAGTAAATCTCAATACTAAAATGTGCAGTCGCAAATGTATCACAATGTCAGCTGTAAATCAGTATCTGCAGCGTAAAAGGAACTCACCCATGAAGATACTGCCGACTAATACTTTCCGGCAATTTTCGAAGGAGTTTTACGATTGCTAGAGCAACTGGAGCTCGTCGAATATCGTCATCTCTAGTGTACTGCTTAGTAGTTGCTGTGCGAGCTTTACGATGAACACTTAGTGCGGTAGACTACAAACATACTCATTATTTTAAAAGAATCTGCTTATTTATTAACAAGTGCATTTCTCTTGCTATTCTTATCACTGTATTCTCAACAGTTAGGAAATGAAAAACAAAAAGAATAAGAGGAACCTAAGAAGACACTATTTACAGGTCTTCTTTAGCATGTTGGAAGTAAGAAGACTTTTCAGAGATTCAGATAAATAAGTTGGATATATACCAGTGTCTTGAGAGAAATGACACGTAATGTTTTTGGTGGACTCCTCGAGGAAGTAGACATATGCTAACACAGAATAATGGTTATGAGGTGAAATATGATCCATACTATAAGTGACTCATGTATCTAAATGCAGAGAGTTTAGATAAACATACGTTTCCATTTATGGAGCTCGTCAGCTTTGGTAGCATATCGCGAACTAGCTTATCACGAACAACAAAACGCTTATCCATTTCGTCACCGTCGGTAGTCTCGTCAACTCCAGCTACTTCATAATGGAAGGCATCGACTATACACACAATAGCTCTAGAAAGAGAAATTTACGTTGACATGTAGACAAAAGACTGCCAGAGTAATTTAAAGACGAAGATGGCAGTCATCAAACTCTTGAATTTGTGAAATTTTAGAGCAGTTGTGTTACTGTACAAACTGCTTAGGAAAAAAAGTACTATTGCATCTATTGAACTTATAAAGGTTAGGCTAGAATAAAAAACTAAGTATGAAACAACTCGCATCACCACAATTTTCGCTACAGTTCAGTAATACAACTCTACTTCACTCTTATTCTTCGATATTGAAGAGAAGAAAACCTGTAACGCTAATAAATGAGAGATTGCTTAACTCACGACTCGTATGAGGCAGGTTCACTTTTGCGCCTTCATCGCATTTTTTATATCACCAGTTAGAACAATTACGAAGATTATCGCAAAAGGAAGCTTCAGTACCAAGCAAAAAATACCTTATTATAGCCTTATGATTCCCTTCCGGTTCATCCAAACGCTTCAACCATAAATCCAAGCATGACACATATTTCAGCCAGGGTGCGATCCCCATAGTATATTTAAGAAGGCGAAGACATTCATCAGATAACGCTGGAAAGCAAAATCTAGGGTAGAAAAATCGAAAAATTCGCACAACGCTAATGCATACCTGAAAATTTGCTCTCCGTGTCTCCAAGGTACGGATGTATAATGGGGATGAGGTATTTGTTTAGAACCTTGAATTCAATAACCACCTAAAAAAGACTACAGCACTTCCTTTTGCTGAGATTTCTTTCCGGGAAAGTACATACATATCTATATATATACAATATGTATATATATTATACATATATACATGTATATACATATAAATACATTGAATATTTAGTATTCATTCTAATAAGCAACCTTAGACAACATTCGCCACGACTGCAAAAAATTCCACTTCATTTGATATCTTTTGGTAGCCGGCTATTTCAGAATTGTTTTATGACACGCGATAAAAATAATTTCAAAGTGCACTGTATACCACAATGTACAGTATAGTAGTAATAAAATATAAGTAAAAATATACTATTAACCGACCTTGCCGCTACTAAGCTCTTCAACGAGACGATGAACAGCACGCTGACGTCGATGGAGCTGAAAAGCAAATATTGTGAAAAGTACTACCTGTGCATCGTGAATTACACGAAAAGACGAAATTCATAACACATGCATATTTTATATATGATCGTCTGCAGGGTAGTGCATACAGAGTTCCAAAGAAGTACATAGAGGATCGTGATCTCGATCCTGCTCCACAAGAAAGTCAAACCCGCCATCTCTTCGAGATCGGAACAATAGCACTACACTTGTCTGGGAGGATAAATAAACCGCCTTGGTTCAAGGCCAGGATTCCCGCAAATCATTCTATGTAAAAATGCATTCAGTTACCTCCATAATATTTCTAAACGCTAGATGAATGACGTATCCATAAGGGCTTGATCAACACCTGTACCACCCCGTTTATCGTCGAGTGATTCGAGCGGGCGATAGTAAATCTTCCATTTCTCCTGTCGAGTGCAAGAGTAGCCCAGTGGGTTCTGCTCGCTCTAAGTACTTGTCGAACATCGCTCTTTCTTTTAGGTTCCTCGTGAAGAACACTGACCATTGAGTCGGTGGTCCTCCTACAATGCGTTTAACATCCCGAGGAACCCAGTCACTAACGGCTTTTGTCCATTGGTGGTCATTCATACGCATTACGTGTTCGGCACACCTTATCTTCGACTGTTTGGCGTACAGAACGTCATCTTTGATTTTGATCGTTGACGGAGATCGGAGCTTCGGATCCCTTCCCTTACTTGTGTGAAACAGGATACCCCTAGCATCGTCCTTTGCACTGCGCGTTGAATAACGGCCTTTCAAGCTGCTTACGCAGCGACCAGGTTTCTGACGCATATGCTAGAGCAGGGAATACTGTTGAGTCGAAAAGGAGGGCACGTAGTCTGGTGTTCTCTCCACTCGCGTTTCTCTGAGATTTAGTCGAAGACCAACGTTTCTACAGGTTTTATCAAAGTCGGAAAGCATACGCTTCGCTTGGGTTTGGCTATGTTTGGTGTTACAAACACGATGTCACCATCAAAGCAGAGATGGTGTAACTGCCGACCATCGAATTTCACTCCCATATGATCCCATTCCAACGCTCGCTTGACGTTCTGGAAGGTGGCGGAAAATAATTTTAGCAATATGGTATCGCCTTGCCTAACACCTGTTTTGACGTCAATGTTAATATCGTTGTAGAATCCTGATAGCCGGTTAGGCTCGAGGCTACGTGGCGCGTCCCCAGGTGGCGGATAGGAGTTTAAGCGCGGACGAAAAACGACTTTTGCTCCAGTCAGACGCAGGTGGATCCTGGCGATGGACTCCCTGTTTCTGCTGCGTCGATATGGCACTTTCTTTCTGCATTTACGAGGCGTATTCATGCACGCGAACAAGTTTAAGCGCATTGTATTCTACGAGCCAATTCGGCCAAAAGCCTGCAATCAAGTGACAGGGAAGTATTTGGGAGGCGGTTAGAAGTCGCCTCCAATAAGCTCCATGTCTATTCTGGGAGAGCCTGGTAAGATACCAGTGAGTATACCTAGCCCCACGTTCAGAGCCCAGTAAACGGTATCAAAATGCCAAACACAGTAAAAAAAAAAAAACTGGCCTCATTCCCCTGACCCCGAAAGAGCCACCAATTTCACAGCGTTGGGTAGGAGAGTACGGAGAGGTTGCTAAAATTTCAGGACCAATGGAAGCTGCCTGGATTCCAAAGAACTATAGTGTACCTACAACGCACGTATACTTGCATCCGAGTCCTCGATAGAGGACTTGCTCAGGCAAGCACGAAGAATAAGGTCATCGGCCTGGACGAGACCTGACGACGCCGCCGATTCAACGCCACTTATGAAACCGGAGAAGAACTGTTCCTCGGAACATGTGACAGTAGAGGAGTCGGTGTTCTAGTCAAGACGAGTTTGTCCATGAACTCGATTCATTCGGACGACCAATGACCCGGATCAAACATTTACGATTAAAAAGATGTGGATCAATTCCTGCTTTGACAATCTTTGTCGTTTACGGACCAACATCAAATTATGACGAAGAAGAAATCAAACCGTTCTATATGGACTTGGAGAAGTTCTACAGAGAAGACCGTACATTGTTCAAAGTCATTATTGATTATTTTAGTGCCAAGATTGAACCAAGAAGAAGGTCTAAAGAACGTCACATTGAAACCTACGGATTAGAGCGGAACGTTTAGGGTGGCCTGCTGTCTGAGTTTATCATGGCGACCAAGACAGTCTATGGTAACTCGCAATCCCAGAAGACGCACCCTCAACTCTGGACGTAGGAATCTCCCAGTGGAGATTACCACAACGAAACAAATCACATCATAGTAAATAAAAGGTTTGGCCTAACCGATATTGCTGTTGTCCCAAAATTCTACACGTGATCACACCATTGTCTCCTTCGTGCAAGATTCTATTTCTCGTGGAAAGGAGAAAAAGCCGCCAAATTCCAAAACCGAAGTCCAGAACTACCGCAAACTGAAACCTACTCAATTCATTAGTCGGCGGTTGGGAAGATGCCGTTGCCGATAACATCGTCCAAGAATACGACCGGCTCATTCAACATCTTCACGTTAACGCTATGAAAGCTAAGAGCCCCAAAGTCACCAAGAGACGTTTGTCTGCAGAAATACTCGAGCTGATACGCCAGCGTGGAAACGCACGAGCTGCAGGCAACCGCGAACTAACGTCGGAACTTACAACACAATGCAGACAGGTGATAAAATAAGATCTTAAATAGAAAAGAGCAGCACCAATTATCGAAGCCTCAAAAGCTGGGAAAAGCATTCGCACGGCCCACCGAAGCTTCGCCAATTATAAGACAAAGATGATTGCACTCCGACGCGCAGACGGAACAGCTACATCGTCCAGATAGGCAGTGGGGAAATCATTCACTTATACTACTCAGATCTCTTCGATAGCCACGTCAACCCTCAGCCGTATGAAATAAAGGAGGATGGATATATTGTATATCATCGGTTCTCCTTTCCGAAATCCAACATGCCATTTGGTCGGTGAAAAATCGAACAGCACCAGGTCCGGACAGGATAAGATCAGAATACCTGAAGAACCTTCCATTAGTTCTCGTAAACACAATGGCTCGGCTCCTTACACGTTATCTGTCTGAATGCAAGGCCCCTAGGTCAGTGGAAGACAAGCAAGACCATGATACTATTAAAGAAGAGTGACCTACACGATAGCGGCAACTATCGCCCAACCTGCTTGCTCTCTGTCGTCTACAAACTTTTCACTCGACACTCGAAACAGGATTGACAGAACACTAGACGAAGAACAGCCATGTGAGCAAGCAGGGTTTCGAAAAGGATTTAGTACGATGGACCACATCCACACGATAACAAGACTCATTGAAGTATCGCTAGAGGGCAAAAGACCGCTCTGTCTCACTTTCATCGAATAGCGGAATGCTTTTGATTCAAGTGAAATGGAAGCCTTCAATGAAGTCCTTGATAGTCAAGGAGTCCCTACTCAGTACATAAAGAACCTTCGTGAGCTGTACAAAAAATTCACAACCAAGATATCACCATTCTACAACGATATTGCTCAACATAGAACCCTTTACCTCTCATTTTGCACACATACGTACATATATACGTATGCATACGTGCATATATATTTGCATTTATAAATCTGTATTTCTTGTTCTCCCAATTACTTTCGAGTAAACCACACAAGCAGCAGTCCATTTGTGTCGATATCGAGAGGAGGAGCTTTGCAGTGGGTTATGGTTATTCTAGAGGCAAGAGCGTTGCACTTTTTGTTTAGAAGCATAAACGTCGGTAGGCCTTTTATTGTGCACACTCAACATCCTTCGGAACAACAAAGACTCTTCATAGCGGTTATCGCTAAGATGCACCACATGCCCGTTCCACCTAAGCTTTGACATTTTGTATGCAGCAGAGTCCTTGATTTTTGATTGTGATCTTGTAGACCATAGACAGCAGAGAAACTGAGGGATAACTAGTGGTTCACATAGGTCTGCTTTCCTGTACAACAGCGTGGCACTGCCCCTTTCAATTGAATGGAACTTTGCTTCCTGACAAATAAAATGACAGCAAAAACCGAATTACAGCTTTGACCCCGATGGCCTACCTCTTTCACAGAGGCAGCATTTCTTTAAAAAAAAACGCCCACCTGATATGGACCAGAGAGCACAACTAATGCAGAAGTCGAAATCACCCTACAAACAGAAGACAGCATGCCTTGAAGACTTTATGCATCCTCACCTTTTACCGGACCCGATCCATTTAGACCTACTCACCGCTTTCTTCGTGCGAAGCAAAAACAAATCTGTTGAGTCACACCCTTGAACATAACTCTTTTCATCGCAGGTGGAAGAAGAGATCAAAATATGTACCATGCATGACGAAAACAACTTGGATGGGATTCTTTACCTACAACAAAACAGTAGATCAAAGAAGATCCGACAGCGCAATGCAAACTGTACTTCAAATGACTCCAAAGTTGAGTGTTGAAGACCGCAGTTCTTTTATAAAAGAATTCGCAAAGCATTTCTAGGAGCGCCAAGAATTTGTCGCTTGAGAAGAGAAAAAAAACTGGAGTAAGCTCGAAGCTGCGTCAGCATTCAAACTGGCACAGCTTCAAAAACAGGTCAAGATCACGAACAGATTAAAATCCACAGATATTGCTTATCATCAGTTGAATAAGAACCTTGAGTTCTTACAAGCAAAATGTGGACAGCAGAGGTACCGTGTTGACGTAGGGTATCTGTAGGTTCTTCAGATATTCGGATCTGATCCCATTGGAATAGGGTGTTGTATTGTTCTTAAGCGACGACTAAGCATACACGACTTCAGAAACAAGAACCACTGGAACGACATGTCTTCGTTTTGTATGAATGAAGGTGGCTGTTTAAAGGATTAGAGTATTCAAAGATCGTTTTCTCTATTGCCTCTCTGGAACCCGTCACTGTTTCGCCTAGTCGTCGTAATGCGATTGTCGCACTTTTGTAGTTGGCGAAGTTTCGACGTGTGTTGTGAATGCTAGTCCCAATCACCGTACTCTCACTCATTGGAGTCGCTAGTTTACTATTAAGGCTTTTTGCATATTTTTGAAAGTTCGGATGTACCTTGGCGATCGCATGTGACTCGTTCGACTCCACAATGGCGCACGAGCTCGAACGTAGAGAAAATTTCTCTTGTTGAGTTTCGCATCCTTGGCTTTCTTAGCACTAACGTGAAAATGTTGAATAAACTGGTCGTTTCTTTCATCGGTATAATCGGTAATGGTACCTCCTCAAAAACTAATCACCTGAGCTTCTCTTACTGCGGAAAAAAAGACGAATCCTACCAAATGGAGATAATAGTCAGACCTCATGTGAAGTTTTGTGACAACAGTGATGTAGGTTAGGCAAAACCTTCGATTCATTATAATTTGGTGAGTTTAAGATAAAAAGAATGTCAATTCTCATGGTATCCCTAGATTTTAACTCTGGTTTTTCTTTTCAATTTGTCCTTTAAATCAGAAATCAATCTACAATGTATAAATTCAATAAGAATGCCAAATAATTAGGAGACAGTGGGTAAAAGTATCGGAGACTGCATCACTTCATTTTAATCTCAATCCAAGATAGCGCTGCATTTTTAAAATTAACTTACGAGGAGCACTGGAAGTTTTCTTTTGGACGAAATACACCGAAAAGTTTAAAGAAACGAAGTTCAATGTAGTTACCTGAATGTGAATCATGTTGGCGAAAAAATCGAGGTCTTCATCAAGATTTCGTATCTGCCACAACTGTTTTAAGTGAACATGATCCGGGAAGCAACCAATGAGACGTGCAAGACATTTGATGCTCTCCTCTCGAACAATCTATTTTAAAAACGTTTTCAAGGAGCAGAAAGCTTATAAGAAAAATTCACTCGAGTGTCAAATAAAATATAATATGCACAAGCATAATTCACCCAAAGATTTGCATCTTACATAAAGAAGTTTGAAAATACGTCACTACACCGAGTGTTCTTATAGCAGAACGTAGGCAACCAAGCATAATTTAGCGTTTTTCTACGAACCTGGACATAATATTCCCCACACATGCTTGCAGATGGACCCTTTTTCCACGTCTACAACTACTTAGAATTGTTTAGAAAGACCTGATTTAGTGGAGCTCAGCTTTGAAGTAGCGAAGGTAACACAATACTCCATCTTATTGACATTAAATTGAAAGCCTCCCAATGTATAACCCATAACGGTTGTGCAGCGTTCAGCGCAGGTGTCCAAGTAGAATACCAGGAATTTTTCGACGGTTGCGGAACACCTGGTTTTCTCGCAATAATAATTTTTTCAACAACTAACTTGCTTAATCGGTTGTGAAGATGACACAACTGTAGAAGAGACCTCTCTATCGTTGTGTGGGTATGCATGATATGTATGCTACCATTTACTGTTTGTTACTATGGCCTACTATGCAAATACATTTCTGTCAGCAGTTGAAAGTATTTTGTACCCAATAATGAGTGCATTTTTCTGCCCACACTCCGTACAGCAACAATAGTGATTAAAATAAAACGGCAGTTAATTGCTGGTCAATTCATCGGTAAGTTAACTTTCTCGAAAAAGGTCTGTTGATCACTGAGTGTAGTCCTAGAACAACTATAATGATGCTGAGATATTTGCAAAACTCCCGACTGCAGGTGTCTGCGGTGGAGAACGAATGCGCTATTACCCTTTCCACATGCGGTCCGGAGGTTTGCAAACATCTCAGCATCGTTCTTATATTTCGCATAATACTCTGCCGTGAACAATTGTAGTAGGCGGAAAATAAGAAGTTAACACAGAGTGTAATGTTTTCTCACCGCTAATATTTTGATGAGTTTACGAATAGCCACCGAATGAATATATACACAGACATACGTATACAGATATATATATATATATATACATATATATATAATGTGACAAAAAGAAATTAGAATACAATAAACTGGAAATGCACACTACATTGTCTATAACGTCTCACGGCCCAAACGCGTAAGAACACTGCAATTTCCACGGCGGAAGCTATGCGTTCAAAAAAAAGAAAAGACTGTAGTATTCAAAGGCGTTAGTTAATACGTTTCCCTATCGACCTGGTGGGAATACAAGAAGCTTAAAAAAGAGATTTTGCTGTATCGTTCTAATATATGTTCTAAAAATTACGGAGTACAGTTCATCATCAAACCACATCGCTCCAGCACATGTTACCTTTCTTGGTTTATATATATATATATATATATATATATATATATATATATATATATATATATAATATATACATGATATAACGTTGAGCCTATTTCAACATTTTTTATATCCGCACAATCCACACGGTTTATATATACATACATACACATAAGTATATGAATATGTGCATATACACATGCACATATATATATATATATATATATGTATGCATGCATATAAAGCTCTCGCGGTGACCGGATAAAGCTCTCGGCGTTGATCAATCCCTGCGGGATGCACCATGCATTCGACTTCATTAAGTATCGTTGGAGGTGACTGAACGCATATCTGGCCTTTACAGTGGCTATGTACGTATATATGTCAATGGCCTTTACAGTGACTATGTACGTATATATGTCAATAAATGTCATTAAGTAACTTCGGATATTCTCCAGTTACGAAAACATCATATACCTCGCTCGTGGATCTTATTCCGCATAAAAGCACATGAATAATGTCTGCATTGACGAAGCAGATCTTTTCACTTTGTTCAATTGAACTCCGGGAGACGTATTCAATAAGCACTCGAAGACTTAAAGCAGATGAAGCGCGCAAAGAGAAATCTTTCGTCTGAAAATGGGAAAAGTGGTAATAAGCAATGAACAAAGTACATGAAATGATTACTCACTGTGTTTAATGTATTATAATGCGCATGAAGAAATATTCTCAGCACACAAAGATTAACAACAGCGTCTGCATTCAATATCTGAAAATCTACGTTGCATCTCTTCAAAGATTTATTCCCATGAAGACATATGCATATATATGTATCCACGGAGGCATATATATATGCCTCATATGAGGAATTTCGAGCCGGTTAGTCGCGAGGCTACGTGGAGCATCTCTAGGTGGCGGAAAGGTGGTTAAGCGCGGACCAAAAGCGACCGCAGGTCTCCCTGAGATGGATGGAAATAGGGGATCCCTGTTCTCTCCCTGTTCCAGCTCCGCCGATTTGGCACATACTTTCTGTATATAAGAGG
The DNA here is from genome assembly GCA_900624975.1 of Angiostrongylus costaricensis. NCBI lineage: Eukaryota > Metazoa > Nematoda > Chromadorea > Rhabditida > Metastrongylidae > Angiostrongylus > Angiostrongylus costaricensis. The sequence continues at coordinate 33,084 of UYYA01004548.1, read as the reverse complement.
CGTATTCATGCACGCGTGTGTAGGGTTCGTCCTAGTTTACGCGGATTGTATTCAACGAGTCAATTCGGCCAAAAGTCTGCAATCAAGTGACAGGGAAGTATATGGGAGGCGGATAGGAGTCGCCTCCAACAAACAAGCTCCACGTCCACTCTAGGAGCGACCGGCAAACCACCTGTGCGTATATCCAGCCCCACGTTCAAAGCCCAGCAAACTATACGTGGGTATCAAAACGCTAAACACACTTAAAAAGAAACGGACCTCATTCCCCTCACCCTGAAAGAGCCCCAATTCGGCAGCGTTGGGTAAGACAAATACGGAGGGCTATTAAAATCTCAGGACCAACGGAAGCTGCATGGATCACGAAGAACTAAGGTGACCATCTGCATCTACAATGCACAAACCCTTGCATTCGAGTCACTGACAGAAAACTCGATCATGTAAGTGAAAAAAATAAAACACGACATCATCGGCATAGCCAAGAAGAGACGAGGCCACCCGTTAAACGCCCTCTATGACACCACAGAAGAACTGTTCCTCGGAACATCCGACAGTAGAGGAGTACGCGTTGTCGAAAACACGAGTTCGTCGATGAACAACGATTCATTCAAACAACCAATACCTTGAATCGGACGTTCATGATTAAAAAGGTGGACCAATACCGGCTATGACAATCTTCGTCGTTTACGGACCGACATCAAACTATGACGAAGAAGAAGTTAAAGCGTTCTATATGGACTTGGAGAAGTTCTACAAAGAAGGCCATACATTCTTCAAGGTCATCGTTGAAGAGTACAACGCCAAGCGTGGATCAAGAACATCTGAAGAACGTCACATTGGAACCCGCGGATCAGAATGGAACGAACAGGGAAGCGGCTTCCTAAGTTTACAATTACGACCAAAAACATCCACGGTAACTCGCAATTCCAGAAGCCCCACGCTCAACGCTGGACGTGGGACTACCCCAGTGGAGAGTACCATAACGAAATCGACCACATCATATTAAACCGAAGGTTTTGCCTAACCGATGCCGCTGTTATCCCAAAATTCTACACGGGATCAGAACATCGACTCCTTCCTGCTAGATTCCACTTCTCGCAGAAAGGAGAAAAAGCCGCTAAATTCAAAAACCGAAGTCCCAGAACCACCACAAAGTGTGACCTATTAAATTCATTAGTCGGCTGTTGGGAAGATACAGTTGTCGATAACATCGACGAAGAATACGATCAGCTCATTCAACATCTTCACATTTGCGCTAAGAAAGCTGAGAGTTCGAAAGGCACCAAGAGACGTCTCCAGAAACTCTCCAGCTAATACGCCAACGTGGAATCGCACGAGCTGCGAGCAACCGCGAATTAACGTTCGAACTTAAACAACGCAGACAGTTGATAAAATAAAGTCTTAGAGAGAGAAGAGCAGCCGCAATGGTCGAAACTGCAGAAGTTAGTAAAAGCATTCGCAAAGCCCACCGATGCTTCGCCAATTACATGACCAAGATGATTGCACTCCGGCGCCCAGACGTAACAGTCACAGCGTCCAGAAAGGCAATGAAGAAAATCATTCGCGAATACTACCCAGACTCTTCCATAGCCATGCTCCACCTTCCATCATATGAAATAAAGGAGGATGGATATGTTGAACCACTGGTTCTCCCTTCCGAAATCGGACATGCCACTTCTGTCGGTGATAACTCGAACAGAAGCAGGTCCGGATAGCGCAAAATCTGAAGACTTGAAGAACCTTCCGTCGCCCAATCTGCTTGCTCTCTGTCGTCTACAAACTTTTCATTCGAGTTATCCTAAACAGGGTTGACAAAACACTGGGCTAAGGGCGACCATTTGAGAAAACAAGGTGTCGAAAAGGATTTAGCACGATGGACCACATCCACACGATAACAAAGTTCATTGAAGATCGCGAGAGTGCAAAAGACCGCTCTGTCTCACTTTCATCGATCTGAAGAAGACCTTTAACTCAATTGAGACAGAAGCAGTCATGGAAGCCCTTGATAGTCAGGGTGTCCTTACTCAGTGCACAAAGATTCTGCGTGAGTTACACAAAAATTTCACATCCAAGATAGCACCATTCTACAACGATATTAACATCGACGTCATAAGAGAGTTTAGGCAAGGCGATACCATCTCGTCAAAATTATTTACCGCCACCATCGAAAACGTCATGAGAACATTGGAATGGGATAATATGGGATTGAAATTCGATGATCGGCAGTTACACCATCTTGGTTTTGAAGAAGACGTCGTCTTTATAACATCAAATATTAGCCAAGCGGAACGAATGCTGGCTGACTTCGATAAAGCCTGTGGAAAGACTGGTCTTCGAATGAATCTCACAAAAACGATGTTCATGAGAAATCGCCAGTTATGTCTATCTTGGTCGGAAAATCAAGAAGCGGCTTGGGGAGCGTTCAAGAGCATCGAAAAAGTACTCAGGAGAACAAAGAACACCCGACTCCGTGCCCACTTTTTCGACTCAACCGTGCTTCCTGCGTTAACATATGCGTTGGAAACCTGGTCGCTGCGTAAGCAGGATGAAACTTCCCTCAGCGTTATCGAACGCGCAGTCGAAAGGACGATGTTAGGAGTATCCAGTGTCACGCAAGTTGGGAAAGGAATCCGAAGCTTCAACCTTCAACGATTAAAAATCAAAGATCCCGTTCTCTACGTCGAACAATCCAACACAAGGTGGGCCAGACACGTAATGCGTGTGAACGATAACCAATGGACAAGAGCCGTTAGTGACCGTATTCTTCGGGATTTTAAACGCAGACCACCAATCCGATGGTCGGAGTTCTTCACGAAAAACCTAGAAGAAGGATATGATACTCACCGTGTTCCTAGAGCGAGCAAAACCCACTGGGCTACTCTTGCACGTGACAGGGAAAAATGGAAGATTTACTGATGCCCTCTAGAGTCACTAAACGATCAACGGGACTACAGGTGATACAGATGATATATATATACATATATATATGCAATATGTATATATACATGTATATATGTTTATGCGTAATGATTTACTCGCTGGTTCTAAAGTTCTAAAGTCCACGGTGTTCATCAGTCCCTTAGGGATGCGATATGCATTCGACTTCATTAAGTGTTGTTAGAGGAGACTGAACGCATAACTGGCTTACATGATGACTTGCGGTGGCTTACCGATGTACCGAATCAGTGCTGCTATCCTCCCAGACAGTTCTAGTGCGATTTGCCGACCTCGGAGGAATGGAAGGATCGGTGATCCTAACGGGCAAACTCGATCCCAAGTGTATTGCAATGGCCTCTAACCACTATGTTACACATGCCCCTGAGTAGCCGATATGTAACGTTGGTAACATAAGTGAGCTTCTGTGGGTGTTAAAAACTAGGAGAATATAAGTTAACTGCATAAGTGTGAAGTACAGAGCATAGTTTTATGATAAATAAACTTGCATTATTCAGCCGAGAATAAGCGGAGTGACGCCGACTATGATCTGGCTCATCGATACGCGAACGATCCCAGCTTTCCAAATCAGATACAATAGATATATGATCACAGATATCTTCGGGTACATTTCGATGCAATGTTAGCACTTCACATATGCGAACTAAAGCTTGTCGAGAAAGCCGATCTTCCATTTTGGAAAATAAAGGACCGAGACGCCTGAAATTTCAAAATTTTGAGATACTAATTTCCATCTTTAATGACGGTTGTTAATCATGAACAAACCCCTATAGTAAGCCATATCCAATACATTTTAACTTAGTCCGTTGCCTAGTTTCGATCTCTTAGCTGCCGCAAATAATTTTTATTCACAGCAAGTACACGTGAGCTATGCAATCCTGCCTAATCTTCGATGTTCCATCGCTCTCCTCCGTTTTCTTGCTTTGTCGACACAGTCCTCGACCATGTATTACTCTCTGCGGCTGCTATCCAACAACTAGTTGGAATGATTGCACGAATAAACGGTTGGTGTTCAAATGAAGCTGCCTATTACGCAAATCCAAATTTACTTGTTAAGTTTTATCTGCTAGGGTTACGAAAGTGTTCCGCTGAGTAGATCGCATGTCAATTTGAGCTTTTCAGGCTCTGAAGAAGCCGAACCCGCTGAAACGACGGCTATTGTATCCTAATAAATTCTATACCAACCTCGTATCTGCTTATTGAAGAAAACACCGAATTATCAGTCAATGCCGAGAATAATACAAAGTCGGTCTTGGGGATTATTATGACATTATCCGTCATCACAGCTACTGTGTAGAACCCTTCACTTCTTGCATTCGATTCATTCTTCTGGTATTCACAGTCCACAAAGGTCTTCAAAAATCTAGCTGTTGTTTCGGCTGCTGCTTCAGAACTTGTTTTCTCTTTTTTAATGAATAGCGTAAAATGTTGGTCGAGTCGATTCTCCTTACAATTTCGGATAACCCGAGCTAAGGCGCTCCCACGCTATAGTCACAAAGGAGGATAGAAAGTAAAGCGTTCAGTTTTTATAATACTTCAGGGATGCACCACATATGCCGTTGCTACCTTCCTAAGCAAGTCCTGACTTGATAGCAATGTCCTGACTCTATAGTGCTGCAAGTTTTGTTTAACCTGGGGTAGGAAGTTAAACCAACGACCACGTATGGATGACGGAGCACCTCTCACCAATTAGCTTCACGTGCCCGCAAGTCAAGTGAACTGGTAAAGGGAACGCACATGATTAAAAAATTTCAAACATATACTTTGCGAAAGCATAACGATAAACACGCATTTTGTGGACGACTTTCTTACTTCCCAGATATAATCAGTAATTTTGCTGATGGGTATTTTATAATACAACTATAGAAGTGTCCACAATGCTTCGCCACCTTATATCCTTGCAAATTAACTAAATGTCGTATTTTATTGTGTATTGTTTTGCAAATTATTATGTAGGTAAAAGGATTTCTGATCCAACCCCGATTGAATACAAGTACATGAAAAACTTCTGAACACCAAAGTAAATACGAAGGAGAAAGAGCTGATATGAAATCACACTTCCTGTTGTGCTTTAGTTATTGTAAATTAACATAGATTAGACTTTACGTGTCGACAACCATTTAGTATAACAATAGCCTGCTCATAGTTAAATTTGTTTATTTCGAAACCGACTTTCCCTGAACCTCGGTGTGACTAATCAATATTATTTTCGGCTAACGTTTCAACATCTTCGTCTTCCTCAGAGCCGGTGATCCGAGTCGATGGTCCATGTTTATTTGAATTTGTTTAATTTTTGCGACAAATCAACAACGCATGAACAAAACCCTGACGGGCGCAGGTGTCATAGTGGTTAGAGAAGCACTATGCGACACACAAAGTTCTTCTTGGTTCGATCAGGCGCCCTGAGCTAGCCAATCTCCCACTACTCTGGGGTCGGCAAATTGTTACCAGATTTGCACAAGAGAATAAAAACACAGACTCGATCCATTGCTATGCTCCTGCAAGTCATTGTATAGGCCAAAGGTGCGTCTCTATGATGATTAATTGAATCGAATGCTTGGCATCTCTCCCAGGGAATGATCAATGCCGCATGCTTCATCCTTTACTCTTTCAATACCCTTACGGACGCCTGAGTAAGAGGATTCAACGCATTGATTCCATATAAACAAGCTTAGCAATATTACACCACATTCGACAGTTTACTTGAAACGAGATTTAGTTTGGTGAGTTTGTCTGCAGTGCTGTAGAACTCCGCGTCAGAGACGACTTAGGAAACAATTAAAACGTAGAGAATGGAAAAGGAAAACTCACCTCATGAATTCACTCGGGTCAGCAACTTTTCCAATCAAAGAAGCAACGACATTGAGCAATTTATTTAATGTGGACTCCTTTGGTGATTTTTTTTCTAGATGACTCAGAACAGTGCAAATTATATCTCGAGCGAAGGCTTCATCAAGAGAATATTCAGATAACCTTAAAAAGGGATAATTCTATGGAAAACCGAAAAATCTCCCAAACAGATGTAGAGAGCATAATGAGATTTAAATGATACAAAAAAAAATTACCGACAGAGCAATTCAAGATCAGTCATATCAAATTTTTTTTCCGATGCTTTTACGGAATTGGAAAGAAACTGTACCACTGGATTGACATATTCCACTACTAATGCTGTTCCGTAATTTGCGCCTAAACACAGTGAATTTAGACATAATAATGTTTGAAAGAAAACGAGAATACATGCCTTTTTGCAACGGTATGTCTTCGTACTCGCACTGAGAATGTGTCATTGTCTCATCAGCCAAAGTGAGAAGATTCAGAAGTGCTTTTCTGATTATGTTAGACATATGGCGCGTTAGACCAGGCCACAATAATGGTGAAACAAGGAGCTGCATGAGTGCCCCGCTGTGAGAATGCCATTCGAAGTGAAGAGCTAACACATGATAATGCCTTAAACAAGCGATGACTGAACAAACAAAATTAATAGCAATGATTGCAACCATAAATAATCCTCATAGACTGATCCTTCAATACACTAGCAGTGTTTTTAACAGCTCCATATATGAACGAAGCATTTCGGTAATTACATGACCGTAATATATAATTGAGGAGCTTAAGAAATTGGTAAAATGACCGAAGTTAGTTAAGAATGACTGAAAAGCAAAGCTTTGTGATAAGGTAGCTTAAAATGATGAGCCTAACTCATCAAAAACAACGATGGCATTATTCAGTAACTCCAAAAAAGCCTCCATTTTAAAATATCAGCATTATAAACTAATTAAATGTCGGTCAACTGAAGCCTCCAAATTGTGGAATGACTATGATAAATAACAGTAATTACAACGTATGCATACAAGAGTGGAAAGTTCTGACAAAAAGATAAATTAAACATGCCGCCGGAGACATGGAGGCAAAAAATGCGCGATAGCTGCCGTTTACGACAATGGAGAAATTCCACCTCGAAGAATATGAGGGCGACGTAGATCAAATGACAAAGTTGCTATTTCTATCAACATACGCCTGCATGTAGAAATAAATTTCTCTGAAGTAACGACCGCAATCGAGCAGTAAGTGGCGCAGTGAAAGTGCCTCTTTCTGGGAAACAGGAGGTATTTATGTGCAAGAAATTATATTTAGAAAGTTTGTGAGACTAGACATTGTAAGACCTTATATGTAAGAAATGCGAGAAATTCCAAAGAAATTGTTAGACATAGAGGCAAGATTACCACCAAGGTGTTCAACACCAAAGTTGACAACGGCAGAGTTTCTTAAGAATTTCATAACTAGAACATTTGAAATGAAACAGGGCAAGCAAAGAGAGGCAATTTGAGCTCATCGGCAGCAAAACTATCCTTGTTAACTCACAGTCCCGGGAGCACTTTCACGACAATAAGAGTGACAAACTTTCGGTAGCATAATGAGAACGATCACAGTTGACTGGGACTTAAGAGTCGTATACAGGACAAATGATAGAAAGATGCAAATTTTATGAGAGTTACAAAATGATTCACGACGTCTTTAAACAAATAAGAAGAAAAGAAAAGAAAGACAATGCAATTCACAACAGCTATCCTAGCCACAAGCCTGGTAAGTGAAATAAAGGACTAATAGTCTTCGCCGTTAGTTAGTTCTTAACCACCTATGTGGAAAATATAACCGCGTAATTTGTCTTTATGGCAAGGACGATGGATGCGAAAGTTCATTTGCGCAGATAAATATATTGGTGAAACGGCCAGACCATTTTGCATTTGCATAAAAGAGCATCTAGATGGTAAACAAAAAGACGTAAGACAAGGCAGGCAACTAGGGACGCATCATCACCAGTATCACCTGTAGTCCCGTTGATCGCAAAGTGACTCCAGGCTGCGCCAGTAAATCTTCCATTTTTCCCTGTCGCGTGCACGAGCAGCCCAGTGGGTTCTGATTGCTCTAGGGGCTCGTCGAGCATCATATCTTTCTTCAAGGCTTTTCGTGAAGAGCTCTGACCATCGGGTCGGTCGTCTTCCCGCAGTAGGTTTGACATCCCAAGGAATCCATCACTAACGGCTCCTGTCCAACGCTTGTCATTCATATGCATTATCTGTCCGGCATACCTTATCCTCGACTGTTCGGCGAACAGAACAGCATCTTTGATTTTGATCGTTGACGTAGGTCGGAGCTTGGAATCCCATCCTTTACTTGTGTGACACGTGATACTCCTAGCATCGTCCTTTCGACCGCGCGTTCGATAATGCCGAGTGATCTTTCATCCCGCGAACGCAGCGACCAGGTTTCTGACGCATACGTTAGGGCAGCAAGTACGGTCGAGTCGAAAAACTGGGCACAGAGTCGGGTGTTCATTATCCTCTTCACGACATCCTCGATGCTCTTGAAATCCACTTGAAAGCTCCCCAAGCCACTCAGTTCCTTCAACTCAGCTTTGGAGCTAAGTCGTTCATCGTATTGATTTCCCGACCTAGATAGGCATAACTGGAGCATCTGGAGATATTCGTTCCGTTGAGCGTGAATGGGGCATACGAAACCAACCCGTTTCTCTTAGACATCGTTTTTGTGAGATTTAATCGAAAACCAATCCTTCCACAGGCTTTATCAAAGCCGGTTAGCATTTGTTCTGCTTGGCTAATCTTTAGTGTTATAAGGACGACATCATCAGCAAAGCTAAGATGCTGTAGTTGCCGATCACCGAATTTCACTCCCATATTATCCTATCACAATGTTCGCATGACATTGTGGAGAGTGGCGGTAAATAATTTTGGCGGGATGGTACCACCTTCCCTAAAACCTCCTTTGATGTCAATGTTAACATCGTTGTAGAATAGTGATAACTTGGTTGTGAAATTTTTGTGCAGCTCACGAAGAATCGTTATGTACTGAGTAGGGACTCCTTGACTATCAAAGACCTCCTTGACCGCTTCTATCTTAATTGAATTAAAGGTCTTCTGTAAATCGATGAAAGTGAAACAGAGCGGTTTTTTGTACTCTCGAGATACTTCAATGAGCCTTGCTATCGTGTCGATTTGGTCCATTGTACTGAATCTTTTTCGACACCCTGCTTGCTCACACGGCCGCCCTTCCTCCAGTGTTCTGTCAATCCTGCTTAGGATAACTCGAATGAAAAGTTTGCTCTTGTTCGATTTATCACCGACGGAAATGGCATGTCGGATTTCGAAACGGGGAACCAATGGTTCACCATATCCACCCTTCTTTATTTCGTATGGCGGAAGGTGGGTGTGGCTATCGAAGAGATCTGAGCAATATAAGTGAATGATTTTCTCCATTGACTATCGCCTGTCTGCGTTGTTTTGTAAGTTCGGACGTTAGTGCGTGGTTCCCTGCAGCTCGTGCGATTCAATGCCGGCGCATCAGCTCGACTGTTTCTGGAGATAGACGTCTCTTAGTGACTTTTGAACTCTCAGTTTTCATAGCTCAAACGCGAAGATGTTGAATGAGCCGACTGTATTCTTCGCCGATGTTATCGACAACGGCATCTTCCCAATAGCCGACTAATCAATTGAATAAGTTCCAGTTTACGGTGGTTCTGGGGCTTTGGTCTTTGAATTTTGCAGCTTTTTCCCCTTTCCGCGAAAAATAGAATCATTCACGAAGGAGACAGTAGTCTTATCACTTGTAGAATTTTGAGACAACAGCGAAAACGCTTAGGCAAACCTTCGGCTTACTATGACGTAGTCTATTTCGTTATGGTACTCTGCACTGGAAGACTCTCACGTCCAGCGTTGAGGGTGGAGCTTCTGGAATTGCGAGTTACCACGGATGGTCTTAGTAGTCATGATAAACCCAGATTTTTCTTAGTCCAATCTTGGCGTTGAAATCTCCAATGATGACCTTGAAGAATGCGTGGTCTTCTCTGTAGAACTTCTCCGAGTCCATATGGAACGCTTCGACTTCTTATTCGTCAGAGTTTGATGTCGGCGCGTAAACGACGAAGATTGTCAAAGCCGTAATTGATCTACATCTTTTTAATCGTAAACGTCTGATTCGGGTTGGAAGTTGTTCGAATGAATCGTTGTTCATGGACAAACTCGTGTTGACGAGAACACCGACTCTTCTACTGTCACATGTTCCGAAGAACAGTTCTTCTCCGGTGTCATAGACGGTGTTGAATGGTTGGCGTCGTCTCATCTCGGCCAGGCCGATGACGTCGTACCTTATCTTTCTTGCTTGCATGTCTTAATGTAAGTCTTCTATCGAGGACTCGTATGCAAGTGTACTTGCATTGTAGGTACAAATCGTCACCACAGTTCTTTGCAATACAGGCAGCTTCCTTTGGCCCTGAGAGTTTAGCAGCCTCTCCGCACTCGTCCCACCCAATGCTGCGAAACTGGGGGCTCTTTCGGGGTCAGGGGAATGAGGCCTGTTTTCTTTTTACTGTGTTTAGCATCTTTGATGCCCACGTATAGCTTGTTGGGCTCTGGACGTGGGGGTTGGGTGTACTCACGGGTATCTTGCCAGGCTCTCCCAGAGTGAACATGGAGCTTATTTGTTGGAGGCGACTCCTAACCACCTCCCATATACTTTCCTGTCACTTGATTGCAGGCTTTTGGCCGAATTGGCTCGTAGAATACTACCCGAATAAGCGAAAACGCACTCACACACGCATGCATGAATACGCCTCTCGAATACAGAAAATTATATGCGAAAGCGACGCACTAGAAACAGGGAGTCGATCCCCTGGATCCACCTGCGTCTCAGCGAAACATGGTCGCTTTTGGTCCCCGATTAACCCCCTATCCACCACCTGGGGACGTGCCACGTAGCCTCGCCACTAAGCGGCTCGAGATCCCTCATATGAGGGAGATTCGTGGTAGTGGAGACGATTTTGATACAAAACTCGCTATCCTCGCACATGATCCCATTACAGTAACGTGCGAAGTTCTCGAGGGTTTTTGTGTACATACCGAGAATCCGAGAATGAATAGCAGCGAAGAATGCTCAAATATAACACGTAATCTCGCCCCGTATCTCAGAATTGATTTTTGATGAGTCATCAACCATATGCGACTAAGCGGCTGTTCTTCCTCGGTGAAAGGCAGCTGAAAAACGGTGGATTTTTCGAAAGGTTGTTCGTGCAACTGTCGTTCAGATTTTCATCTTTCTGTTTGTGCTGTTGCAGGGCTTGACTTAGTAAATCACGTATCAGGGTACCCTTCCAGGCTGTGAAGAAGGCGATACTGCCGAAACGTCAGTTACCGTTGGATTGCATGTGTAGTTTTCGTAAGGAGATAAACGTGTGTGCTGAATAAAAACAACGCGATTGCTGAAAAAGAAAACAAGATATTTATAATCCAGTGTCGATTTAATGGAAAGTCGATGTTGGGAACTGTTACAAAGGACTTGGTTCACCTGAATTCCTAGTGGCAGCTAAGCAGGTCTTGATTAGCAACAGTAGATAATAGGTGATTATTATGGGGTAACGTTGCGTCCTTTTCGCGTCCACAGTGTTAATTTTCATCGTTCATCGAAAACATCAATGACGTGATTCAGATATGTTGCCCGTTGCCGTTGCCCGTTTCAATGGAACTATTTATCGATGGGACACTGTTTAAATGAAGTCGCTTCTTCAATATGGGATAAAGCCACCTCCTTCTTCGAACAAAACCAATATTGATATAGCAAAAGAGAACCCCAAAGCTCAACGGATTCCAAAAAATCGGATTTTTTTCCTGCCTTGCTTTTCGGATGATATCACTACCATTGTCAAAAGAATGAAGTTACCACGTTTAAAACCATTAGAATAACACCACGAAAGATAAGACTTGAACGTTTAGAGTATTAGATAGTGTAACAAAATCGAGAGAAAACCCAACGATGTCCATTCAGGTCACTAAAGTTAAAAAATGTAACGATGAAGGCCATCCAGGAACTTTACTCCGTTACCGCAGTCTCAATTCCCTAATCTAATGCTGTTTAGTACAAAGATTGTCCATTACGAACGAAATCAAAAATGGCCATAGGAGCTTTGCGAGAGAACCACAAACAAACTGTGGTATTTTTTTAGTAGTTCTTATCGACTAAAATGTAGACCCATCATGGGATAACTTTAGACAACTGTTAACTTTTATATACCACGATAACACAACCTATTCATAGAAATCGCCACCTGACGAATCCATACCTACGTGCCTTCTAGATCGCCTCAATAGTTTTATAAGTACAGCCGAGTTGTGGTCTGAGGTCTGCAAAAAGACGGGAACTTTAAGTGTCGTCTCAACGAAAATCGGAAGAGCGAACGACCTACGAGAAGAACAAGATAATGCAATCGAAGACGGTACAAGAGTGCTCTTCTACATGATGTTTGGTTGAGTATGGACCTCAACTAGCTTTACTCAAAGTTGGCTCAGAGTTCTAGATCTGTAGTAGCACGGACAAATGCAAATAAAGGAGCAAACACCTCCATGGCCTACAGCGCGAAGAAACGAAAGGGGTAGGAATATGATGAAGTCCGCGTATTCCGCAAAGGACGAACATCCCAAACAGGAAAGCTTTTGTGTCTTTATTTCCTTCTATTTACACGGAATATTTGAGCATTAACTACTGTGGTCCTCAATTATAAGAAATAATTTAACATATTTGTAACTATATGAATTCATTTCTTACGTATACGTGACCAGAAACACTTGTAATTTTCAGTTCTGAGCACGTAAATTGGGCTCCCAGTGATTTCCATTAATTGCAAAAAATTGACATACTGAAAGTTTACATGCAGAAGATAATAGGCTGCAAGTTTTCCTATTGTGATAGGAAAAAATCAGCTCGTGTATATAGCAGAGCATATAAAACGTACTCTCTGGTTTTTTTTTGTCAATACTAGCAATTCGTTTAATGGAAAAGTTGAAAGAAAGGGATTTCACTAAGCAGGATGCGGCCATGTATCCGAATGCACTGTTGCTGTAGCTGCCACATTGATATCAAAATTACATTTCCACTTTCAATTTTTCGAAAACCCCTGAGTTATAATCGAATTTGAAATCAAAATTACCTTTTGTAAAAACTGTTCACAACTCTAATGCGATGAAATAAAATATTTTCTTTAGGCCCGTTAATTTTGCAACCTTTTGAATGCTCTAATTATCGAAAAATTACTAATAGCAGTCGAGAAACTAACATCGCCGCGAATATATCAAATGAGGAAATTAATTAACTCACGTTGGATAAGCACTAACTGCAGCAAGAATTTTGATCACAGACAAAGGTGCAATTACTATAGGATCAGCTCGAATACTTTTTGCCTCGGTTAAATACGGTAGCACCACATATGATAGCAAGCCTTTCAACTCCGTGTCAAAGAATGACCGTTGAGGATAAGCACCGAGGAACTGAAAGCAATAAAAATTAACACAATCCTCTTAAACTGCTATAAAGGATGAAGGATAAAGCTCTCAGCATTGTTCTATCCCTTAGCGTTGCGCCATGACCTCATCAAGTATCGTTTGGAGGTGACTGGATGCATATTTGGCCTTATAATGACTCGCGGTGGCCTACCGTTATATCGAGCTGCTGCCACCCTCGGAAAAGTCTGATACCAATCTGCCGACTCCGAGGATGGAAGGCTTGGTGGGCCAGGGAAGCGGAAATCGATCCTATAAGTATTGCAGGGCGCGTTTGACCACTGCGCCATGCGCACCCTTTCTTGAGTGTGCGTTTATAATAATTCTTGGCGAGATTCTTTCGCCTTACCTAACCCCTCTTCTGATGTCGAAGCTAATATCGTTCTTGAATGGTGATAGATTAGTTGCAAGGTTTTGCATAGCTCATAAAGAATTTTTATTTACTGAGTAGGTACTCCCAAGTTGTGCAGGACTTCTTTTCCTTAATTCCTTGGTAGCACACATAGAACGTGTACAAAGTGTGGGTAGATAAAAAGTAAGAACGGAATTTGTCGACGAATATAGCATAATGCAGTTGTATCAATCTGTGGAAACGAGATGCATATACAGGCAGAACTGCAATGTTTCCCTTCAATAAGCAGACACAAGGTTGTAATTATAGAATTTATTAGGATACAATAGTTGACGTTCGGCGGTTGCACCTTCCTCAGAGCCTGGAAAGCTCAAATTGAGATGCGATCTACTCAACCAAACACTTTTGTAACCCTAGCAGATAGAACTTAACATGTAAATTTGCATTCGCGTAACAGACAGCTTCATTTAAACACCCACAGTTTATTCGTGTAATCATTCCAACTAGTTGTTGGATAGCAGCCGCACAAAGTAATACATGGGCGAGGACTGTGCCTGTGTCAGGTCATTGGGTCAGCCTGAGGCATGGCGACAGGTCATGACAAGACACTTCTCCTTGCGGTTCATCTTGGAATTCCTGGAATTGATCCAGAATGCTTCAAGAGTTTTACGCGCTGATGTTTTCGAATCGTGTGTGAGGATAGTGACTCCTACTTCATTGCTGGCAAAATATTCCCGACTTGTAAGAGAAGTCCTGTTACTAAGACAAAAAATTGTCTTAGCTAGACAAACGATATCTTTCTCCGCCGCTGCCTGAAACACCAAGTCGCGCAGAACTTCATCAAACGAAAACGAGTACACGATTTGTGCGGCCTACCGAGGGACAGCCAAGTAGTACTGGACATCGAAACGCGACTACTACGCGCCTCTTTTCGATGCATACAGGACACTATGTACGCGCTATTGAAGAAGTGCAAGTCGAAAGAATCTTATTGTGTTCAGTATTTGGAGGATTCCCTTTGGAGGAGAATAGTGGGTGGGTCAATTTTGATCCGCGATTCTATTGGGTCAAATGCTAAAGCAACCTTAAGCAGAAAGTTTCAAAATTTACTAGATCACTTGCAAAAACCGGCTTCAATTAAACAAAATCGTTTACAAAAGCACTAGCACTAAAAATGTGGCCGATAACGTGCCTGAAAAATCAAGAGTCATCGTGTTAGGAGGCATAATTCTGCCTGATGACGCGCGCTCGCTATTAGAATTGGGACGAAGTTTCTCACCAGCGCAACCCATTTCTAAAAAAACCTTGCGTAGGATCGCGTGCATCCTGCACAAGCTTCAAGATCGACCGCAAAGCAACGCTTGAATTGAGACACAAAATGGAAAAGAACAACGAGAAGTAGGGGCACTAGCACCACCTCCATTTCCTCGGTTATTCCTTAGACAGCAAGACCCAAAAGAAGTCGATATAAAATTTCGTATATTTTCGAGCGAAACACTCAAACTCTCCTTAGCCACTATAGCGAAAAAGTTTAGTTCGAACCTTACAGCTGCGCAAAAATCTGTTATGCGACAGGTTCGAGAACTAATAAAATCAAAGACTATTAGGCTATCAGTTAGTGATAAGGGTGGAGAGTTTATAGTAATTCCTCGCCAGTTAGATGTCGATATAACAGAAAAGCATCTCGAAGACGCATCTCTTTATCGCGCATCTACTGAAAGGGAATTCAGAAGTCAAAATCGAAAACTGAACAACGAATGGGTCAAAATGGCAAGCGCAGCAGGTTTAAAACCAGCAGACACTTCGCATCTTAAGATCGAAGTGCCGACATGCCCCGTTTCTCCGTTGTGTTCTTTTAATTTAGATTTACATCTAGTCGGTAAATTCAAATTAAAACCAAACACTCCACTAGGCGCGCACTGGATGCAGGAACACAATGAAGAAGATTTCGAAGCAGGGGTCACTGTCCTCACGCACGAATTAAAAACGTCAGTGTGTAAAACTCTTGAAGCGTTTTGGATGAATTCCAAAAATTCAAAAATGAACCGGAAGTAGGAGTGTCTTGTCATCACGCGTGACCTCCTGCCATACCTCAGGCCGATCCAATAACCTGACACAGGCACGGTCCTCGTTCATGTATTACTCTGTGTGACTGCTATCCACTAACTGAAATACTCACAACGAATAAAAGGTGGGTGGTTAAATGAAGCTGTTTCTTATGCGAATGCAAATTTATTTGTTAAGTTTTCAAATTTATTTGTTATGTTTTATCTGCTGGGGTTACGAAAATGTTTGGTTGAGTAAATCGCATCTCAATTTGACCTTTCCAGGCTCTGAAGAAGGCGAAACCGCCGAAACGTCAGCTATTGTATCCTAATAAATTCTATAACAACTTCGTGTCTGCTTATTGAAGAAAAACATCGAATTATCAATCAATGCCGAGGTGAACAGAAAGTCGGTTTTGTGAATTGCAATGTTTCCAATGCAACGGAATCCAAGGTTTTTGGTTGACTGGTAACAGAAAATGAACCATAGCAGCAAATTCAGTAGAGAGACCTTTGCAAATTTCATCCATCAAATATTAAAACTTTTCCTCAAAAATAACAGAGGCACTCTCATTCTTCAATGATTTTCAAAACTGATACTGAAAAACCTGACATGATGCATTACATTATTATTAGAAAGAAATAATAGTGAACATAGCTTTATGTAGATGTGTATATAAACCAGTACAAGTTCGACATCTACGCAATTCCACCTCTGACTTGGTAACCTACTTCTCCAATCCGATCTGTTAAAGACATTCGAAGGTCACGTAATTTTGTTGAAAGATACATCGGAATATTCGGATGCACTATTGCAGCTTTAATAGCCACAGCTGTTGCAAGTAGCAGACGAAATAACAAAGTACGCTGTTCTTCGACAATCACACGAGCAATACGTACCAGTAGATTTGATACACTCGACAGGCACCTGAACTTAAAATATACATCATGTAATATACATATCTAAAACCTGAATGCAATTTATATCAAATCGACATTTCAACCTCCAAAATAAATCTATGACTGTAAATAACTGTAATGTTATCAAACGAATGCAACTGTACGTGTACAATTGTCCCAGCCTAGTTCAGACAGTTGGGTTTGAAAAAGAAAACAATGTAATGCTACAAAACCAAAGGTGCTTTGAACCATAACTGCTATTTTTGTTTCGTGTGAGATCACGAAGATGAACAAAGAAAAAAAACAGAGCAACAGAAAAATGCTAGACGTAAGCAAAACTCGGAACCTCAGTTGGTTGATAATACGGGTTCGAAGTACAACTTAAGTCCCGAGTTTTGCTTCACATTCTAGCTGTAACCAGAAAAGATTAGGCAGTAAATAAGGTTAGAACATAGACCAGGAGAGTTCACTTATTTTACAAGCATCAGCACTAGAAAAAGATTATTCTAAAAGATAAAGCTGGACATTATTTCCTCTAAAGTTTGATGGACCACTCAGTGGAAGGGTAGTGTCCAGACATCCAGTTCGATCAATATTCGAGTATTCAACACTTGATGTTCGGATGTTTCACAATATTCGAGTTCTTCTACATCGACCCTGAGCGGTCGGTTACTTTTACACTCCTACTTTCGTTTCTGATTTCGGCTTTAACATCTCTCCGAATCAACTAGTAGGAAAACCGAGCGAAGAATTCGTCGCCGAAAACACACTTCCCTCTGATTCACATCGTGGTGAGGATTTGGATACGTCCTTGAAAGGCTACGTCAGGACTCCAGGAAGGACCAAATTGCACAACCAGCAATAGGCCAGCCTCAGTATACCCCTCACTGGGTGCTCCCTTCTATGAGGTTTGGCGGTGAGATGACCGGTGAGAGGTCACGAAATCTTGGGTACCGCAGGACGTCATTGGAACCGGATGTGACGAACACAGTCACGACATGCCATGGAGATTGTTTCTTACTACGCACGTATAACGCCAGAAAACTCTCCACAGACGCCGATCTTCACGCAATTCAAGCCGCAAATCGCATTACAAGAAACAAAAATCAAGAACACCGACATACGCCAACTAAACAACGGGACCCTTGTGATCCGCTGAGAAAAGTTCCCTTCACGAAATGTCGGCGGCGTAAGCTTTTCGTCCACTCGTCCTTTGTCCATCTCGTCGACTCATACGTGATCCTTTCCCCTCGCATAGCTATTTTCAGATGGTCTGGGAAATATTTCGCGCAAATAAGGGGGTTGGCAATGGGACAGCGATTGGCACCAAGCCTGGCCATCGTGTTTATATCTAAGATAGAAGCCCCTGTTCTCGATCTCCGGCCACTACTCTACTGCAGATATGTAGATGATTGTTTTGTCGTCTTCTCTACGCAGGAGGAGATGGACAAATGCTTCGAATTATTGAACGAGCAGTCCGAGTACATAAAGTTCACCCGGGAGAAGCCGAGAGAAAACTGGCTTTCGTTTTTGGACGTCCAAATAAACCTATCAAGTAGCGGTTACCTGACAAAGTGGTATCGAAAGCCAAGCAACAAGAACATCCTTGTTCATTTCCTTTCTTCCCACCCTTCACACACAAAGAGGGCGATTGTGAGAAACATGTTTCGAACAGCCACCTCTGTGTGCACTACCAGGGAACTAAAGGAAGAATCGCGCGACTTGGCTCGGCAAATAGCCATCTCCAATGGCTACGAAACAGTAACCCCACGAGATAAGTTTACAAGGAGAACGACGCGCCCACGCGAAACACTTGGCCAAAACAAAATCCCGTTTATGTTGCCTTTTATAAGCGATGAAGTAAGCGCAGCTATAAAACGATGCTTAAGAAGGGCAGGTCTAGAGGAATCGGTGGCGATAGTTGAAATACCACCGGCTATTCTACGTCGCCAATTAGTCCGTAGCCGCCTGTATGACCGTCTGTGTGAAACAACAAATTGCGTAATNGAGCAGTCCGAGTACATAAAGTTCACCCGGGAGAAGCCGAGAGAAAACTGGCTTTCGTTTTTGGACGTCCAAATAAACCTATCAAGTAGCGGTTACCTGACAAAGTGGTATCGAAAGCCAAGCAACAAGAACATCCTTGTTCATTTCCTTTCTTCCCACCCTTCACACACAAAGAGGGCGATTGTGAGAAACATGTTTCGAACAGCCACCTCTGTGTGCACTACCAGGGAACTAAAGGAAGAATCGCGCGACTTGGCTCGGCAAATAGCCATCTCCAATGGCTACGAAACAGTAACCCCACGAGATAAGTTTACAAGGAGAACGACGCGCCCACGCGAAACACTTGGCCAAAACAAAATCCCGTTTATGTTGCCTTTTATAAGCGATGAAGTAAGCGCAGCTATAAAACGATGCTTAAGAAGGGCAGGTCTAGAGGAATCGGTAGCGATAGTTGAAATACCGACTACTCTACGTAGCCAATTAGTCCGCAACCGCCTGTATGACCGTCTGTGTGAAACAACAAATTGTGTAATTTGCCCTTACGGCAGGGACGGTGATTGCATGAGTTCAGGTACGATATACCTGATCTCGTGTAACAATTGCGGAGACGAATATATTGGCGAAACGGGCAGACCTTTGTGTATCCGTATAAAAGAACACCTAGATGGCAAACGAAAACTAAGACGAAGCACCCCACTAGGCACGCATAGGATACCAAAGCATAGAGGAGACGATTTTGAAGTAAAAGTCAATATCCTTGCACAGGAGTCCAAAACACCAGCGCGAAAACTCCTAGAGGCTTTTTGGATCAATGCCAAAAACCCTACAATGAATAGCAGGGACGAATGCCCAGAGGTCATACGCGACCTGATCCCGTACGTTCGCATCGATTTTTGATGTGGGATGGTGCAGTCGTCAACCACATGCGACTATAATCAGCTGTTCTAAACTTCCTCATTGGAGGTCACGAAAAAGCGGTGGGTTCTTCGAGAAGTTGTTGATCATGTAATTACCAAAGAGTCTTTCATCTTTTTGTAAGTGTTATTGAAGCGTTTGGCCTAGTAGATTGTATATCAGTATACCCTTCCAAGCTCTGAAGAAGGCGATACTGCCGAAACGTCAGCTAGCGTTGTATTGTATTGTGTTTTTATGGAAGTAAATGTATGCTGTTTAAAAACCTCGCGATTGTTGAGCAAGAAAACGACACTACAACTTATTCCAAACACATTTGTTAATAAGAAGGATCAAAACATTCGCGTCCGCGTTTTTTTTTTTTTTTGAAAAGTGTAGTTCTTCAATAATAAGTTCACTTGAGGCTCTCAGACTTGTTAAATTTATTTAAGAAAGAAAAATGAATACACCGATCTAAGAAGCCGTCAGATCCTGATTCTTCGAAATTATTAACGCATTCACCGGAACTGCAGACAACAACGATGCATTCCACTGTGTCCTATTACTGAACGAAATTACGGTTGTTTAACCCTGTTGTGGTCGTTGGTGGATACCGTAAATCAGATTTGACTCCCATTTTATCTAGTTGTTTATCAATCAAATTTAACAATATAAAACTAGAAATTCTATTTTATGTCACTTGATTTAGGACGAAACTAATAGCGAGGATCTCAAAACTGTCTTAGAAATATTATACCTTTTTATTTTCTGCCTACTATAATTTCGCGGCAGGGTACTAAGCGAAATACAACCACAACGTTGCTGAGATATTTGCAAAACTCTGGACTGCGGTGTCTATGGTGGGGAACGAACGCGCTATTGTCCTTTCCGGGGAGTAACGCGTTCACCACCACACCATGCGGGTCCTTTGTTTCGCCTGTCTCTCAGCTATTTCTATCCGTCTTTGCCACAGCAATGTCTTAGAAATAGTTTTAAGAGCGATTGACGACTAAATAGTACTTAGAATTTCAAGAACTCATAGTAATTATCCACTGAATTTGAATAGAAATCCCAGATAAATTATATCTCAACGGCACGATGTACGCACGACCTTCCTGCCCACCGCACTATTACAATTCGTTAACAATAGATGGGCGGCAACTTGCGACAGCCAATCTCCTCTACTCGAGGTCTTTCACTTACGCTCCTAATGCCATTTCGTTAAACATTCTCTCCCATTCATAATCCTCATCAAATCACTTAATCGGTATTTTTCTAAGTTGCTTAAATGAAAACAACCTTATTTCTGACAGTCTCTGCCGAACAGTCCAAGCCCGAAAAATCACGTATGTTAAGCCACTTGTTAGTATTAAATCACTTGTGTTGTTACTTGTCGTAAAGTTAGGTACTCTATATTATATTTATTCATCACCACTGCTTCCTCTACGAAACTGATGCAGGCTATTTTTAACATGACCCGATATCATACATTGTGCGCATCACAGAACCTTCCCACATTCGATTTATTTCCTCACATTTACCATCCATGAAGGTATTCAAACTTGTTGCGTGAGCGTTTGGCTGCTGCTTCAGGATTTTCGTGTTCACTATGAATCTCGTTAAATGCTGGTGGAGTGGATTCTCCTTGAAACCCCGAGATAGTTATATTAGGACATCGCCACACGGATGAGTCAGTTGGTCGAACACGAGTATAGTAGAAATTTTCCGACCAGGGGGGATTGGATATTTGATAGGCCTCGTAGGAGACGAAGCAGCACCTTGCCCATAATGGACAATATGAGAAAAGAAGTTATGGACAAATATACTGCACAATTGAAGCACTTACCAATGTTTGCTACATAGAATTGATGTAGGCTATAATAATACCGACAAGAAGAACGTAAAACTTCAAAGTGACCTGGCTACATAAAATTTGATTAACACATATAATTAACATATAGTATATTCTACCTTTTTTTGAATGCCTACCGAACCAAGTAGAAAAATCAGTAGTCTTAAAACATGCGGCAAAGTTAAAACAATAAAAACAAATAAGCGAAAAGCCTAACAGTTAGGAAACTCGTACTCATTACGAACATCTTAAGTGTGCGTTAGTTTCCACAAGTCTTTAGTCTACCCCTTCATTGTTAAAAACAAGTTCTTACAAAATTATCCCTACACTTTGTAAATACACTTATTTGTTATGAGTATCTAAAGAGGAGAACAAACGGAGAAAGAATTTCACCTGTTATTTTTGCTTCTTATTGGTGATGATGAAATTTTGTTGTGGGAACAAAAAATCTATCGGTGAAGAAAATAGCATTCAACATAGTTTCACCCAAGTTTGGATACCTTTCGAAGTAATACATTTGAGAGTGAAAAGGACTAAGATGGAAAGAAAAAATCTGTAATTTATTTGTTAAATATGGACAATTTTCCTCCGCTCTAAACAATGAAATGATCGACAAGAGGTTGAAGGGCAACACTATTTCAGTTAGCTTTTTATAACATTATTACAACTGATAAGATCCCTAGTCGCGGCAAAAAAGTGGTATTCACTTCAAGGAGACTACGTAACGTGGAAACTGTGAACTCCATTTTTTAAACAGATACTAACTCATTCAGTATGATTGCCAATCTTTTAATTGGAAACAAACAAATGTAAAGAGAACATATGCCAAATTCATTCTACCTACATTCTCTGGTACTTGGAAAACCACAGTTCGGGCTCAGCAAAAGCGTTTCGTAGAATCACCATCCTTCTCACGTTTCATATTGCAACCATGAAGAACAACTTCACATTAGATTCCTCTGATCAAAAAGATCGCAATAAAGCAAATAATTGCGGCTCCCCATTCGCGAAAACTAGAATAAGCCATTAAGACCGCTGCTGACTCCGGTATACTAGTAGTAAAGAAAAGAACTTTCCAGCTACTTGAATTTCAAACATTTATTTCACTATTTACTAAAATTTGCCAAGGGTTTCTTATTAGCGACCTCTTGCGCGGGATTATATAACACATCCAACATATAAATAATTAAAAGATGTTTTTCTTCGTATTTTTGTTGAGCAAACGCGAGGTGTTATTATTCTTTGTTCACGATTAAGCTGACGTTTCGGCGGATTTCGCCTTTTTCAGAGCCGCTTTCTATGAGGTTTCCACTAAGTATGTCACGTAGAGACCAACCGCACAGAAATCACGTGGAAGTATAATGA